>VDFB02341006.1:0-48218 GCA_007258455.2 Sequoia sempervirens
TGTGTAAAGGTGAGGCAAGCTTTAAATAGCCAAGGACGAACTTATAAAAGTTCGCAAGATTGAAGAAACTCCATAACTTTGTGATGTTTGAAGGGAGCTACCAATTGAGAACTTCGACCTAAGTAGGGTCCATCCAAATTCCTTGAGCATCAATGACAAATCCAAGGTAGGAAGGCATTACGTGAGCAAGAGACCAAATGGGAAGGCCATTGCAAAAGACATCCTTCATCAAACACATGAAAATGGTAGGAACATTTTTGGGAGCCAAAAGGCATCACAAACCATTCAAGAAGACTAAAATAAGCCTTTGTGCAATACACTAGAACATCAAAAACAAGTAGTGCATTGGTGCGATTAATCATTGTGTAGGGAAAGTGCCTTTGATTCTTGAGATGCATGGATGTATGTGTAAGAACCCTCTCCAGGCGGATTCTTGGAAATACAAATTTTCTGCCCTTGTTTAATGACTTGGGTTTATAAATCAATGTTTGTTTGATAGATGTTTGAATACTTTGCCGAGTTAGAATGAAGTGTATACACATATACCAATCGCAAGGTAAATATGCTCAACAATTAAACTCCAATCATAAATCTGATTATATAATTCTCATTGTATGGTAACTGCTGAAGCAAGCCTTTAAATATTCATTACTAATCAGATTACAAACTTTTAATACAAAGCCACTTACATTGCTTGCAAAACATTAATTCCATACTCAAATATTGAGATATCAAATATATATAGAAACCTGGAAATGAATGCAGCAAGATGATGACTGGTTAACAAATCGAATGGCTGCTGTAGATGACTTTTCCCACCTCCAAACTGATACCAAATTCCTTAGTAGAGAAAGACGCCCCCTATAAGGATGATAGACATTGAATAGGCTAGGCGTTTGGAGCCTAGAGCAACACGTCCCTGCCTGAAGCTTTGTACAGGCTGCTACGAATTGTAAACTGCTCTTCTATAACTCATGTGGCTGTGAGAAGATGAATATACACCAATTGAAATCTTAGCATAGGCTAGCATGGAATAATCTGGTATTTATTCTACAAACCCTTCTTATTTGCTGAAGAAAATCTTTACATCTAATGCACATTAATTCTCACGTGCTGGACGAGGAATATGCACACAGTCATGAATGTATTCAATGATGAGAATACTTTGATACTCAAATCTGCAATGAAACCCTATGAAACTCCTTGAATAGTTTGATGTAATCTACACCAATGATGCACAATACTGTAGCAAACACTATTCACGTGTACTGTGGCGTTTACTGTAGCGCGGGTACTGTAGCAGCAATAAACCCCTTCAATCTGCTCAAGAAACTTGAATAAAACTTCACCAATATGCTCAGATTGGACTCCTAGATGAAGCCCACACTTAGGCAATAATCTCAGCTGGTCTTTCACAGCCTCAAAATTGCACAACCTATGAGAGTTTTCGTTCCCAAAGGCTTAACAATGGCAAAAACCCTAGCTGGTTCCTCCTCCAAGCAAGAACTCCAAACACACGAGTTTTAATCTTCAATCATAATAATGACTTTATACTTTTAAAATCCTTTTATAACCTCTCAAGAGAGGTCGACCTCCTTAAGTGCCTTTAATTCTTTTTGAAATCCACTTTTAGGTTCTTAATAAAAACTTTATAATATGTCTCCAAACTTGGGCGCTCAAATTCATTATTTAATAAATGTACTTCAAGTGATTTTAATTGAGGGTCATGGCCTCATCGGAAATAAAGTACACCTTTTGACTTTATAATTAACTTTATATTATTTCATTATCATTAAAGTACCTTTAATGATAGTTACTCATTAAACATTTAATATTTTGCCCATCCAACTAATTAAGAGGTCAACACTGCATTTGAGACCTGTCCAAGTGCCTTACTAAATATAGTAACTCTGACTCCCCTGAAATGGTGATTTACTATAAATAGTAAGTATGAAGAATTGAGTCAAACGAAGGCCAAACCTGAACCCAAATGCACCCTAAAGAAGAAAACACACCCTGATGACTGCCAAGAAGGACCTTCTAACCAACTCCATTAGCCTACGAGGGTCAAATGATAGGCTTATCCTCCAAACTCTGATGCTTGCAAAAATGGGGACATTACAGTATGCAAAAAATGATCAAGATTCTCATGCAATGTGGAAAATGTGACTCTTGCTATTGTTGTTATGGAAGCTATTGGCGTAACAACTAACACCTCTGGAGTGCGAGTTGGTACGGATAGCTATGCACACTACGCAATGAGTGCTCTTCAAATTAGGAGGGGAAGGTCCCTCGTTGTGCATGACAAAAGCACTTGAAAAGGAAAATAAACTAAACTATATCCTGTCTTTTTGTCTCAGCTGTAGAGGTACAAGGCTTTGACGAAAACTCTATACATTGTAGCTAAGTATTTTCTGGTTTCGCTTAACTACAACGCACAAAACTAAGTAACTAAAATATTCCGAGCCAATTTTTTTTCAATTTTACAACTCAACAGCAAGAATCCGTTAGGGTGAGTTAAATCAAACCAGCAGTTACAAAGAACTCGTTGCCAAGAATGCGCATTCAATCTCAACAAGAGAGAGGCTGTCATATGGCAAGAGGATCGTTAGTACCTTAAATCAAACTGTAACTGAAAGCAACTCTAGCCAAGAATGTGTCCAAGATGGACGAACATATGGTCAGAGGGTCTCAATGCATGCTGAAAGGTAACTCTAACCAAGAATGTGTCCAAGATGGACGAACATATGGTCAGAGGATCTCTACCACTACAAGTACTGAAAGCAAACTCAACACCAAGTATGTGCTACCCAATCCAGAATGGAAATGAGGCGACCATATGGCGGAGATATAAAGAAAATACAAATGCAACTTCAAAATGTTAAGAGAAATGCTGACAGTACTACTGTTCAGCTTACAATATGATAGAAAATGCCTTCCAAGAGCATAAGATAAGAAGGTCTAACAATGCTGCAATAAAGTTTAATGTCTTCTCAATGCTCACAGTGACTTCCCTCCCAAACCCAACTCAAATGATGGACTTTAAGCAAACTGATATAGCTGATCATTGACTGAAATTACTTAACCAGTAATACAGAACCCTATTGAAAAGCTCACAACTCACTCATTTCTTATCCAAAAGACCTCAAAACAAATGCTTTACCTCCCTAAGATGAAGGCGTCCAAGTTACATCAAAGAACCCACTCAAAAAACTTGATATTAATTTTTACACACATTCCAAAGCTGCTCCAGAGATGGTACGGCCCTAAGAGGGACGACTTGCTGTAGATAAAATCATAGAGACCTCAGAAAAATCTGCAAACTTGCATAAAGGGGCGCCCCAAGAGGTTAGACAAATATATGCAATACCCAAAACCAAAATATTTTTATTTTCAAATGTATGAATGAAACTACAGATCAGCCATGATATCAGCAACTCCAGATTTTTTGATATATTATGCTAGAAACTGAACTATAATGCAAGCAAATGCTACAAAGCAAACCTCACTACAAAAATCCACTCAACTACAACTATCTCATTACTAGTTGCTATCTTTCAAGCAAGAAGCAATGCCAAAGCTAGGAGGCATACATTCCTCGAAGCAGTCCCAATACCATTCCGACAACATAACATTAGCATAGACAAAAGATGAGAAATGAAGAGCAACTGCCTCCTTATATAGACTTGAGAAGGCTCTCCAAAAACTTCTAGAAGATGCGCCCTAATTCCATATTTGAATTTGACTTCTTTTCCCTGCAAGTTTGGGCGACCCCTTTTCCAAGGCTAAATTTGACTTTATTTAAAATCAACTCTTCATAAAATAGGCGTCCAACTTCACTTGAGCATTTAGACTTTAGAAAGATCAAAATAATTCATCATGTGATGACCACCCTCCAAGTCCCCTTCTTTAAAACAACTTTTAAGTCATATTACTAGGACAAGGGGTTATTTTATAAAATAAAACATTATTGACTTAAAATAACTTATTTCTCCAAAATGAACCCCTTAAGCCAAAAATCAGAATTACCCAATGAATTGCCAGAAGAGGAAGGTTGACTGAGCTGGCGCTGACTGGACCACTGCTAAAAATAGAATTTACTAAAAATAGTAAATTCGGAAAGTTGCTCGGATCAAAGTGCATGCGATACCATTGCGAAGCTTTATGAAAACCCAGAAAGAATCCGTGATCCAAAGTCCCAAATTCTGAGATGCGGTCGTCATAACTTACTAAAAATAGTAAGTCCGGAAAGGTTGCCTGACGCAGTTGCATGTCATACCTCTGCGAAGCTCTTTGAAAACCCAGGAGGAATCCAGAATTCAAACAACCAAACTCCAACAAGCAAAACCCTGAATCTTCAAGAGAACCCACCAAACAGTTGGAAACCCTAATTCTGCCTCTAACCTGCCGACAATGCACCGGGAAAAGGCCATCAATCACTAAAAATTGTAGTGCTAAAAACGGGGACATTACAGTAACTTAAACTATCCAATCCCCTCAAGAATTCAGAGCATGAGGAAACGGAGTGGGAATGATTATCTGATGATAAGCCGGGTACGGACTCACAACGTGAAGGCAAGGTGGCACAACTGTCTGCTTGTCTGAATAGGCTTATTGGAAACAACAATATACTATAAAATAAGTACAGATTCTCAGCTTGAAGGCAAGGTGGCACAACTATCGGCTCAATCTGAATAAGTTTATTCCACACACATCACACGATAACCAAGAACAGATTCTCAACTTGAAGGCAAGGTGGCACATCTATCAGCTCAATCTGAACGAGTTTATTGAACATATAACATAAAGGATAGCCAACTAGGATAATAAATTGCATTAGCGAGACACGCATACAATCTATGATCGACTAGCCACTATATCTAACTAAAGCAAGAATTCACCATCATAATTGCATGAAACCCAAGTGGCATAACAATTCATCATAATAGTAAATACTCATGAACAGATACAAAACGAGCAATATTACAGGCAAGGTAGGCACAGCATATATTTCTCTCTCATGCAAAAGTTATGTACAAATGAGCAAAAACTCTTATTTATAGACATCGAAAGGTGTAGGGAACCTTAAAATCACCTTGAGTCAACTACAGTCTTGCAATGCATGCAAGATTTATTGCTAAACCCTAATAAAGGAAACTATACAGTTAACTGGAAAACTACCATCAGTTAACCGAAACATCTAATCTAAAAATGGACAATTGTGCAAGCATGCACGTCCTTATTGAAAGCATGTTAACTGGAACATTACCATCAGTTAACGTAAACCCTAAATAAAACTCCAAGTGAATAAAGCTGATCTCAAAATAGATATGCATGAGATAAGACAACGAGTTAACTTGAGAAGGTAACGCCAAGTTTAACTTCTGTGTGTAATGTCTATTCTGAGAGGTGGGAACTGAAGTCTACTGATCGTGATCTCGAGCAACCAATCCCTCAATGAGATTGTTAACTGCATCACTATCTGGAGCTCTGATACTTTGTTGAAGAATGCTATGCCTGTGCAGCGTGTCCTCACCAGCTGTGATTTGGGACTGAAGTTCACCTCTGCTCCTTGTTGCTTCATCGAACAACGCTGACATGACTGTAAGCTGATTAATCTAATAGCCAACGGTCTCCCCACTGAAAATAGTATGAATGAGTGCTTGGAGCTCTGACTGAACATCAGTAAGCTCAACATAAGCACCACCCTCGATCTGATATCGACACGGTAAGCGAGAAACTAAGGTCCTCACAAACCGGAGTGCACTAGTAACGTGCTCTCTACTCTCAGCCAACTCTGATGCCATAGTCTCCTCTATCTTTTCCTTGAAAACCAACTGTGTTTTCCAAGAGTAGATAGCCTCTTTATCCTCTGCATCCGTGACTGATTCATATGCCACACTCAGGTGAGCAATCATAATCTCGTCCCGGGGTCTATTAATCGCCATGTCTCGCTCCTCATCCTGGAGACGTAGACGAAGCTCTCGTGCATTGTACTGTAACTGATATAACTCTATACGCATAGAACGGCCTCTAGCAACGAACTCCTCCTCCCATTCCTCCAAACGCTTGCCATATGCAACTAAATGATTAAGTTGGCCTTGTTCTGCTGGAGGCTCAAGCATCGGTGGGAGTGTGGCAACGACATCTGACCTATGTACAAGGCTAGAAATGTACTGACGAAGCTGTCTGATTTTAGCCTTGAGGGCTGCCTTATCTTCTCCGGCCCTTCAAGATCTCTATCCCTCGCACCGCCTCAGAGTAACTCGTAGGGAGATCAACCGAAGTCCGACAAAAGCAGACCAAGGTTGACTGTGTGGATAACCTCAAGTCCCAGATTCCAACTCGCCCAAGCTCTTCCCTCGGGAGGTATAGCAGCCTCACTCTACTCTATCTATGTCGCGATTCCTCTCCACGCGGGACTATGTTCTGATCCTCTTGTCAAGCGCATCCCGGGTAAACCTCCGATCAAAATCAATGATTAAGGACATAGGATGGTTGCCTCCTCTTCCTTCCCAGTTGAGCGTCAATCCAAGACTGATCTCGACTAATGCTACTAGAAGGATTTGTACTAGCAACAAGAGGTTGTGACGAGAGTGAATATGTAGAAGAACTACTACGAGCTAGGGAGTCTAAATCAAATTCAATATGAATTGGGCCGGTGATCAAGCCCGAACTGGTATAGGAACTTGAGGCTGAACCTCAGGCACTGGCGGACTCTGAATTGGCCTCTGTGATAGGTTGTCTGTCAAGCTCACAGTGGCAAGCGCCTTTCCTTTTGAATTGTTTGGCGCTTGACCTTTCTTAGGAGGGTTACTCTTCTTCTGTTTAGGTTTTGATGAGGAAGGTAGCGAAGGCTCCACCACTGGCGGCTCTATTCTAGGTACACTTACCCTCCTGGTCTTCTCGCTGTTGAGGTAAAGTATACTGTTCTGAATAACTCTTCTTGACCTCTCCTTTACTGTTGCGTACTCCTTGGCGTACCAATCAACTGCTGGAAGCAGCTGTATGTCAACCTGCTCTTTGAAAAACTGAGGAAGGACCTCTTCCTCATCATCTGATAAACCTCCCACATCTTGTGGCAAGAAAACAGAAATCTGCGAGAGAGAGAAGCGGCCGTAGCTACGTCTGCAAACCTCAAAATCATCCACACAATTTTCCCAATAATCCTCCATAGAAGGCTTATGATATGCGCATCCAGCAAGGCGAGTTGTGTAATGACCCCAAAGATCATAGGTACGTGCCTCAACAAGATACTTGAGATGATACCTTTCGAGCTCTTGTCCTGCAGTTTTGGAATCAACTGCCGTCTTGCACCAATATATTCCAAACTGAAAAGGAAAATTGGCAGCTGGTCTATGCTTGCGACGCAAATGATGATGAACATCATGTAACTGCCTTAGGAACTCCATAAAAAGTGTCTTATCCGAAGGATAACGTGGAAGCATAGCTGGATTTCCTATAAATCCATATACTCGGATATAAGTGTATGTCGGAAACTGAATAAACCAATCCGCCCAACCATCCATTGCTGTTCTAGCAACTGCCGAGATACGAACGTGCAATTCCCGGTCCAAATTTCTCACTGTATAAGTCAGAAAAGCCTCGTGAACACGCTTGAAATGACGTTCAGCCTTAGTGAACTCAAGCTGATCATAATATTGATAGACTTTCTGAACATTGAGAATGCCCACGGTGTTTAGTCCTTGGAATTGACCCTGATAAGCAATCAAGTACACGAGATAAGAACACATGTGAAACTCATGAGCAACTAAGAAACCAGTGATCTGCTTGTGGATAACATCGCTGATGAAGGATGCCCAATCATAATGCTCCTGCCCAGATATGATGCGACCAATGATGTAATACATCCAAGGCTGGAAAACATTTGCATGTGATTGACCTGAGACACGATTCAAGAGTGTAATTAGAATCGAGTACTCATCCTTGTACTCACCACGACCCACATTATTTGGCAATCTGTTCTTCGCTTGCTTTAACCATCTTTCTGCCATTTTACTCTGGCACTTGTCCACATCAGCATTAAATGCATGCTCACACTACTCCATAGAAATAACTAGACTGTTTGGGTGTTGAGGTATACCAAAACTCCTTTCAATGTCCAAAGGCTTGAGACTGCAAATAACTCATCCATCTATTGACACTATCTCACGAGCAGCAGAGTTGTAGTGCTTAATACAAGACATCACGAACTCAACACAATGAACGGAGATAGGTATGGAAGCGGCCTCCAATAACCTAGATTGCTGAATGTTTTGAATAATCGAATCTTTGATCTTGATTGGATCTAGGACTGCTTCTGGCAGCACCTTGTGAAGAGTCGTCTCAACTGTCCCGATGAAGTCGTGAGTAAGGACTGATTTGGTCCTGTATTCGTGCTGAGTGTACTGCATTTTGAAAAAATCGCTTGTTGACTGTGAACTCGACTATGTTCTAACAAGATTTCTGGAAAGCTAAAAATAGCTTGCTGAGGCTAAGAATAGCCTATTGAAGAGTTATTTTCGGCGAAAAATCTGAGATATGGGTTTTGTCCAGAAAAAGATTCTAAGACAACCCAAATGTCAGAAATGCGAAAATCTGACTTCTACTTGACCATGCAAAGAATTTTCAGTTTGAGAAAATTAGAAACTCAAGAACTGATGCTTTGGAGTTAAAAATTCCTGAAAATTCAAGCGCACGATTTTAACTCGAGGAAGCTATATAGAAATGATCCAGATGTTCAGACTTGTCAAATTTGCCAACTTCAGGAACATGCGAATTGGATTTTGAGAGAAATTTGAGAATCAAAGAGGAGAAAGACGTTTTTATATGTATTCTTCTTCTGTGAAAATCGCCCCCCTGTTCTTCAAATTTGCTGATGAATGTGAACTTTAACCTGCAAAAAGAATTGTTTCTTGAAATCGCCCCTGGAAACTGATGATGAATTCGCCCAACCTGTGAAAACTTGCCTCTGCTCTGAAGAAACACGAATTTCTTTAGCTGAATGAATGTTTAATGATGGCGCCATGTTTAAATAAAGAGAATTCGCACCATATTGTTGACTGCAAGATTTAAAACCATGACGGAAATAGAAAGCCTCTGATTGGACCCCTTCCAGTTACACTGACACTGAGTCGAAGTCCGGAATAAAAATAATAAAATAATATTTATCATGCAATTTGAAATCCCAGCACAAAGAGGCGCCATTTTTAGAAAATCGCCCTTTAATGCTTAAATATGCAAGAATAAATCATAGTTACAAGACTCGGACTCGCCTCGGACTCGGCAAGCCAATTTTTGACTCGGACTCGGACTCGGCGCCCAGACTCGGCAAAGACTCGGCAAAGACTCGGCAAATAGAAAAACCCAAGAAATTCAGAGATTTTTAAGGATTTAACACTTGTTTCACGCACCCTTTAATAAATAAACCTTAAAGACACAATAACATCATCAAATAGAAATTACTATGATCTCATACACAAACATACATCGATCACATAAGTATAAACGCAAATTTTCGCTGAAGGAAATAACACATTCAAATATATAAATATTGTCAAATGTATACAAAACTCATGGAATATGAAATCCATGGCATCAAAACAAATATCAAAATTAAAAATATAAGTCTATGGCTCAAAAGAGCTTGCATTACTCATCCCAACATCACGACAAGTCATGCGCTAGTGTCTAAGATAGGTCATAGATGATGATGCAGCCATGATATTTTCTTGCATCTCAATGATTGGTGTGTATATTCAAGTGAGGAATTTATTATTAAATTTTTATTGTAGCCTTCAAGACTGCATGCTTTGTTGTCTAATGTATGGAACAAGATAATCCTTGATTATGGCTTTGACTGCAAAAGATGCAAAGATTTACAACAGGGGATATGTATTTTGTAGGTTTAACGATCATGATTCATCATTGGCCTATAACATGCTTAGACCTATAGTTTGATGAGGTTTTGGGGGAAACACCCCAATAGGATCAAGGGGTAGTGCCCTTCGCGGGGGTCTGGGGGCAGCGCCCCCAGCGGGGTCAAGGGGCAGCGCCCCTTGTGGGGGTCTGGGGGCAACGCCCCCAGCGGGGTCAAGGGGCAGCGCCCCCAGCGGGGTCGAGGGGCAGCGCCCTGGGCGCGCTCCCTGTCGCGATACAGGGCGGGGTCGAGGGGCGGAGCCCCCGCCACCAAGCCCAAATGAAGACCTTCAAAACCACACAAACCTTCATGGCGCGCACCATTTAATTAAAAAAATTGTAAATTAAAGACACTAATTACATATTTAAAAAACATCAAGGTCGAGATTTAGCCATTTAATTAAGCAGTTCTGAAACTTTAAAATGTGTTTTTTTTGACACACACGCCCACAAACTGATGGCCGAGTCTTTGGCTCGGGACTCGGCGAGTCTGGCGAGTCTGGCGAGTCTCGCGAGTCTCGGCGAGTCTGGCGAGTACTCGGTAGCCGAGTCCCAAAGCGCCCAGCCTCACTCGCCTCGGGGACGCCAAGACTCGAAGTCTAGAAGAGTCTTAAACACTGGAATAAATATTAAATATTATTTTAAATCAGTTGACAAACCATGTGAAGCTTTAGGATTCATCGACGAACTTCACTGATTTCAAAAAGTCCTCATTTGTCCTCATAGGCGTCCATTTGCTCAAGATATCACGTTTTTTATTAACTTCCTGTTTTGTAGCTGACTACAAAGTTATAGCTGGCCATCTTCGATACTGATTTCTGGGTGACTAGATGATGTTGAGACTGAGCAAGTGTATCCATTGCGAAGCTTGCAGAGCAAGGAAGAAATGTCTGCTGGGAGTCATCACTGCAAAATCCATCATTTAACACCTCAAAGAATTAGGCGCCCTTGATTAAATTGATTTTCAGGTACCAGACTTAACCATTTCTCCAAACTGCCATCTGACACTTCAAACGGCTGTTGACAACGAACGGTGAATCTTGCTGATTGGCAAATAAGCTCACTGCATGACTAGAGGTATTCCGCATCCAATGAATATACGCAAGGCATCTGAAAAGTGTATTAAGGACCCCAAAAGTAAAGGCGCCCCTAGCTTGAAAAGCCACAAACATCATTTTGACGAAAGTGCAACTCTCAACCAGATGATCTACTTTGACCTCTGATATCTGGAGTTGGGATGACCTAATTCGAGCACCGTCTGTCTCAACGCGTAGCCAGAAGGACCTACGAGAGACGTCTCTGGAGGCGACGAAGCAAGAAAACTGCTTCTAAGACCTCAAATAGAAAGGGGCCTTTCCCAAGATGGAATAGATGACTAGACTTGGCCATTTTCTGAGCTGTCTTCGTTTTTCAGTATTTCACCAAAGACCTCGCACGTACGAGCGTTTGCCAAATCCCGGAGGTTGACGGTTGGGCTCGTTAGATAGATGGAGTAATTACGCACAAGTCCCGTGAAGACCCCGAACGTTAATAACCTCATCTGACAGGCCTAAAGGCTAGGCGCCCTTGGCCTACAGAAGTTACAATGAATATTTTATGCTTCTCCGCCCGCTAAATTACGTGCCAAGTAGGATCTCTGTTACGATCTCTCAGAATATCGGATTGACAAGCAAGTTGGTGTGTTGCGAAACCGGACTAGAGTAGCATAGATGTCAGGAAGACCTTGTCTGCAAACTCAATCATCTCAAGGGTCATTTTGAAGGGCGCCCATGAGCTACAGGGGCGCAATTTCACCATTTGGGGAAGCTCTGTGATATGAACTCTCCTCGTAATCTCATCTTCTGACGCTGACTGCCAGAGCTCTGGGACTCAGATGACTGCATTCGATAGCTCGTCGGATAGGCAGACTAGTCGTGAAGAGATCGAATACATCAACCATCAGGAATATCAAGATCCAACCCCCCTTTAAGAGGTGCGCCCTTGAGCTACAGGGGCGCAAAAGCTAAAAAGTGACAAGCTTCTACAAACTGCAACTTCTAGAATCTTCAACTTCTGATGTTAGTTACCGGAGTTACTGTAAATTTTAATGATCAGATTAACATGCACATAAAATTAATTCAAAATGACACAGTACATAGTAGATACCCTAGGAAAACCCTCCTCTTGAGGGAGAAAAACCCAGCCAATAATATCTCTTATATTATTGATTGTTCAATATGAAAGTTACACATACAATGAGCCAAAAGAATGTCCAATTACACAGCACCACAATTGATGCAAATACAGATCTGAGATACTCAATCTAACTGTAGATATCTCAGACTTCTTCTTGATTACAAACTGCTCCTTCTACAAATTGAGTATGAATGAAGTCGCACTTGAACAGATATGAATGAGTGTGAATATCGAATGAACTGAATGAATACAAATGAAGTAATGTGATGGATATATATATACAATAACCAATGGAAAGACGTGTCTCCTCAATAACTAAAAGTCGGCCTGATCAAATATTTGCACCTCTTCACAAGAGGTCGGCCACCTTAGAAAGTCGTGCCACATCAAGAGGAATGAGGTCGGCCTCATAAATGCTTCGCACCTCTTCATTAATCAATGTATAAATCAAAGTATGTGTCTCTTCATTTAATCGCATATAATAATTAAATAGACGAAGTCTACATTTAATTATTATCTTCATAATATATATGCTGGAAGAAATCGACAATGCTGCTCTAACATCAACAGTTACGAGTCTTGGATAGCCTTGCAGGATAGCTCATCGGATAACTGGAGTAATTTTGAAGAGGTTGACTGTATTCATGAGCATGTGCCACAAAATCTAGGCCTTCAAAAAGAAGGGCGCCCCTGAGCTACAGGGGCGCAATTTTGCTTTTCCTTGAGAAATCTTAAAAAATTAACCACTGAAATCTTTGTCTTAGCCACTGAAATTGCCATTCAAAAGTATAATCGTCGTCGCGAAATGCTCCTCCATCGCGAAATGCTTCGTTTTGAGTCTTTGATTCAAGTTCTGATCGATGGATACTGCCTTTGACTGACAAAACATTAACAAAACTCCATGCTTGATATTGCCCAAAAACTGTATTTGACATCATTTTAGCAAGGTTTAGACTATTTTAAGCAAAATGCCTTGATTAAGCAAAAAGTTTGGTTTGGGTACAACAAAAGCAGGCTTTGTAAGTTTTGTGGCTTGATTGTCAAGTTTACATGATGTCTTGCAACCAAGTACTAAATTTGTTTTTCTTTTAGTATTTTTGATTAGGTATGTTTTATTATCTTGTTGTAATGTGTATGTGTTGTTGTATCAATATGCATTAGAGTGACCTTTCCTATCATTTTGATAGGGTTTTCCTAGCAACGGGCCACGACAATTAATGGAGATCATGTCCAAAAGAAAAAGACACAGTGCATGTGTGCATGATTTGTGAAGATGAACCACTATCATTTCATCCAAGTGCATACAAACAAGGATGTTGGTCCATTAACAAGTACACACGGTTGACAATGGATCTCACAATTGAACTTTCTTGTAGTCCATTGTTGATGATGCAATTGACTAAGAAGTCATGTGTGACATAAGCATGAGTGAAAAATAAATTGTCATGACTTCCTAGAGTGCAAAGATGGTAGATCAAGGTGATGTTATTGAGTCGACCTTTCAATGCGTCATAGATTAAAACATCAGCAAAAGTCTTAATGGCAACAATCATTAATTTCTCATTAGGAGATTGTACAATCCAATGGGAATTGTCATTGATTTCTCATTAGGGAACTATATAATCAAAGTCTTTTCTTTCAAACTAAAACACTTAGATTTATCATGTCCCTTTTTCTTATAATAAGTACCAATTTTTCTAGATTTAAGACTATTTGAGGGACAACATAATGCATTCAACTTCCTTAACCTCTTCATCCTTGTTTATGGAGAGATTTTAATTTTTTTTACCCTTTTTGTGTGTGTTCTTTTCTTAATGCAAATTCCAAAATGAAGACTTAACATGACCATCCTTACTAGTTACCACAATGATCACAATGGGCGGATTTATTTCTGACGCTTGTGGAATTAGTCACCTTCTTGTCTTTTTTATTATCCTTAACTTCATTAGATTTTGAAGAACGACAACAATCTATCTCAAGATATTGAGCATGTGAACATGCCTCCTCTATGCCAATTGGTTTAGAGAGCAACATGGGTCTATGGAGATGATTATATAAATTTTCTATGCACTTCATTAGTATTAATTTTATTTTTTCTTAGAAAACTGCTATTCCATACTTTTTTCTTCCTAGACAGTGGATAGAATTGTTTCCTATTTGATTGCTTAAAATACTTCCAAGAAATTATTGAAGTTTGTTTTGAAACAATGGAAAATAAGAGACTTTCAAACCAAGTGTGGGAATGTTTACCCAATTGCAGTCTACTGAAAGAGATTTTTTGAAAGAGTTAGATTGTGCATTCTAAAATACGCTTCAAGTTGGGTTAATCAATTGTCTATCGTTTTTTTTGGCCACACAATTTTTGAACTACAGTAACTCAATTAGCCCCCGCTTTGAACAAAGGCATAGTTGGAAGATTTGTTTCCACGTTAGGCATTTCTTCCTCTTAATTTCAACTGTTGTCCTTACCCAATCTCTCCAAGAGAACTTGCAAAAAGTCCTTTCATGGTCTCCAAGGATTGAGAAAGACCATCAATGGCACTCTCCATCTTAAGGATCTTTGCTGTTGCATGGAACTCTTGGTCTCCAAGGATTGAGAAAGACCATCATTGGCACCATAGTTGGAAAACCCGCAGAGAACTCGGCGAGTTTTTAAAAACTCGCGAGTTTTTTTCAAAAACGAGTTTTTACGAGTTTAACTCGCCAAACTTAAAATTTCGAGTTTTTTCGAGTTTTTGGTAAAAACTCGCGAGTTTTTATGGCGAGTACTCGCCAAAAACTCGCGAGTCCGAGCCAAAAACTCGCGTGCGCAGGGATAAAGCACAAAAACGTCTTTTATCTTCTTCATTTCATTTCAAAATCAATTGATACTTTGTGTGAGGAGCTGAAACCCCCCCCCAAGCAAGGAGATATCATTTCCAACGATTTTCCATCGAGGAGAGAAGATTCAAACGCCATTTTGTGTGGATTTTGAAGAGAAATTCGATTCAAAGGTAGGGTTTCTGTTTTTGTTTTTTGTTTTTGATTAATCATTTTCTTTCATTGTTCTTGCAAAATACTCATTCCAAATTGAAAAAAAGACATGATAGAGCACAAAGAAACAATTTTTTTGCATTGAGAATCCAAAAAACAAAATTCATCACAATCTTTTGTTGATTTTTGCTGATTTTTTTCATTTTTTTCACTATTTTTTGAAATTTTCAGACCTAGGTTCATTTTTTGTGTAGAATAATAAGATTAGTTAATAATGTTAATTGATAATTCATTTAAGCACATTTGTATCAATTTAAATGGAATTTAGCTTTAGATTTTTTAAGTTTTAATGATTTTAGGTTGTTTTTAAATTTTTTTTATATTAAAAAACTAATATGTTGTGCTTATTTTTTGAATGTGTAGATTGATCATTGATCAGTGAATACACATTACACACTATAATGGCTTCTGGCTCTGGTTCAGGCTCAGCATCAGGTTCTGCCCCCACTCCATCAACTTCCACCCCTCACACAGCATCATCATGGGTTCCAGGCACTCGTCCTGCAGGGGCTAGAGACCCTACATGGAAATATGGTGTCAGAGGGCCAGTGCCTGGAACAGTTGTTTGTGGTGAATGCAGAAAAACATATCATGGAGGCATAAATCGCCTCAAATACCATCTAGCAGGCATTCCTCAGCGTGATGCCAAGGTTTGTGAGAAGCCCAAAGAAGAGATTAGAAGAGAGATGCTTGCCCTACTTTCACTTGCTGAGGAAAAAAAAATGCAAAAGGAGAGGGCTAAAAAAGCCATAGCAGCAGCCATAGCCAGTGGACATGCGCATGCCCATGGGACTCAGGAGCACGAGGCTGAGCACATGGAGATAGAGTCAGATGAGGATGCAGAGCCAGATATTGTTGGCATTGTGGGCTCTCTTCGTGGTCCACGGATTCGCACTCATGGCACAACCACCACAGCCACAGCCACAGCATCCTCTAGGCCCCCCTTGTCCTCTAGTTCGACTAGAGTGCCAATGCCACCACCACCTTCATCTTCACGCAACCCACAGAGTTTTTTTGTGCCAAGAAACACACCAGGAGCACAGGTATCATTGGAGGCTACAGGGTGGAACAAGGAGGTGCATGAACATGCTACCATGGCATGTGCTGATTTTTGGTATTTCAATAACATACCATTCAATGTAGCGAATAGTCCCTATTGGCACAATATGGTCACTTCATTGACAGTTGCGGGAAAAGGCTTCAAGCCACCTTCTCGCAAAGATTTGAGTGGGAAGTAAGTGACAAATCAACTTAAATTTTATGTTCTTTCATTTAAAATTTAAATTAATTTATTATTTATGTTGAATTCAAGCTATTTTTTGTTTATAACTTACAATTTTGTACTTATTTAATTATTTTACTTTGTACTTGTAGGTTGCTCACAAATGCAACCGAAAGGGCAATGCATGTGGTGGAAGAGCAAAAAAATAAATGGAAAAAATTTGGCTGCTCAATTCTTTCTGATGGGTGGACGGATGGGAGAAACCGCACCATCCTTAATTTTTTGGTTGCTTCCAAAGGTGAATTTGTGTTTTGGAAGTCGGTGGATGCTTCCAACAAGATAAAAACTGCAGATACATTGTGTACGTTGTTGGAAGAAGTTGTGATGGAGGTGGGGATTGCTAATGTGGTGCAAGTCATCACAGATAATGCAGCAGCGTATGTGGCAGCTGGAAGGATGCTTGAGAGTAGACATCCATCACTCTTTTGGTCACCTTGTGCGGCTCATTGCCTTGACCTTCTTTTGGAGGACATAGGCAAACTTGTTTGGGTGGCACCGATTGTAGATGATGCAAGGAGCATCACAAAATATATCTACAATCACCCTTGGGTTCTTAGTTTGATGAGAGAGCATACGCAAGGGAAGGAGTTGGTGAGATCGGGTGCCACAAGGTTTGCAACAATTTTCCTAACGTTGCAAAGCATTTTGGATTCTTTGGGCTCTCTAAGACAAATGTTTGTGAGTCAAGCATGGAATGACTCTTCATATTCAAAGAAGGCCGAAGGAGATAGAATTTCTGCAATAGTCTTCGACCCCTTGTTTGCACAAAAAGCTACAGAGATCGTGAAGGTAACTTCCAAACTTTGATTTTAATTTTAATCTCAAGTTCAATATAAATATATGTTTTTTAATTTAACTTTAAGCCTTTCATTATAAATTTCTAACTTTGATCTTTTTGTATTTTTAATCTAGGTGTCGGAGCCCTTGGTTAGAGTCCTCCGCTTGGTAGATGGGGATGAAAACCCAATGGGATACATTTATGAGGCCATGGATAGGGCCAAGGAGGCCATCAAAAGTTATTACAAGGGGGACAGCCTCAAATTTGATCCCATATGGGAGATTGTTGATAAGAGGTGGAACAATCAACTCCACCAACCCATCCATGCAGCAGGGTACTTCCTCAACCCTTCTTTTCTCTTCTCAGAGAGCTTCTCTGATCCTAATGGAGAGGTTATGGAGGGGCTCACAACATGCATTCAGAGGATGGAACCTGAGGTTGCAGTGAGAGACCTCATCGTCAAGGAGATGGATATATATAGGGAGGCAACTGGTAATCTCTTTTCTTCAGAGTTGGCTGTTAGAGGAAGAACCACTCTGCCACCAGGTATAAAATTCAGAGTCTTTAAATTTTAAGTTTATTTCACATGCATCTTAGAATTTGATAAAATGTGTTTTGACTTTTGACTTTTGAGTCTTTGACTTTGTTTTCTAACTCTTCAATTTTGTTTTTGTTTTTTGCAGATGTTTGGTGGAAAAATTGGGGTGGAAAAACCCCAAATCTACAAAAAATTGCCCTCCGTATTCTATGTCAGCCTTGTAGTGCATCCAATTGTGAGCGCAATTGGAGCTTGTTCGAGTCCATTCACACGAAAAAGAGGAACAAGTTAACACAAAAGCGCCTCAATGACTTGGTCTTTGTGCAATACAACCTTCGGTTGCGCATAAAGAGAGTTGAAGAAAAATCACAGGATCCTATTGACTTAGATGAGATAGATCCTTATAGTGATTGGACAGGGCGAGAGGAGCAGCCTCCATTGTTTAGTGCAGATGAAATCCTTGACTTTGAGAGAGAGGCAATGGAGGATGTGGGTGCATCAGGAGTTGGAGATGTAGGGTTGGATGAGATCCAGCCAGAGCCAGAGCCAGAGCCAGAGCCAGCAGCAGTAGCACCGCAGCCACCACCACTAGCACCACGCACACGTGGCAGGGCTAGAGGACCCACCTCTTCTTCCCTAGCTGTTGCTAGACTAGGGAAGAGGAAAGCCTAGCATGTTGTATTTAGTTGTTGTTTAGAACTTTAGTATTTGCTTCTAGTTCTAGTTTTACTGTTTTCATGTATCAGACTTTCAGGCTTTTAGCCATCGGGATTCCGCATGAGAATGCGATTTTGTAATTAATTTACATTAAAGTCAATCAAAATTAATAGAAAACACTTTTGTACTCATTTATGGATTCATTGGATTCATCTTGTCATTGAATTTTGCAAAAAAAATGTGCTTTTAATGAAAATTAAGCAATTTTTTCATTTCCCGAGTTTTTTTGCCGAGTTTTTTCCGAGTTTTTGGCGAGTTTTTAAAAACTCTCCAATTTTTCCCTTGGCGAGTTTTTCCTTGGGGCGAGTTTTCCAACTATGATTGGCACTCTCCATCTTAAGGATCTTTGCTGTTGCATGGAACTCTTGGTCTCCAAGGATTGAGAAAGACCATCAATGTCACTCTCCATCTTAAGGATCTTTGCTGTTGCATGGAACTCTTGATCTTTATGCATACCTATTAGTTCTCTCTTCCACTTAGGGATTCAATGTGTCTCTCCAAAAGTAAAGGCTTCTTACCACTTGAACATGACAATGCCACCAAGACACTCCCAAAAGGATGAACAAACTCCAATGACAACTTGATCCATAAACTAGTCACCAGCTTATGGAAATTAATAGAGTTAGAACTAGAGAGCAAATTAATGACAATCACTTGCAAGATTAGATTTGAACACAAACAAAAATTATTGAGAGAGATAACACCATGAAAATAGAGACTCAAACAAATTAATGTGGAGAAACCACTTGTGGGTAAAAAGAAAAACTCTACTAAAATGCAAGCAAACACTCACTTGTGTACTCCAAACAACAAAGTACAACCAATCTTTAGTCCCTATGCTTTCTCATGAACTCTCAACATTGAAATACTCTCCCAAGATCAGCTATAACTCTGCTACAAATTCCCATGCCTATGTTCTAATACAATCACAAATATGAGCACAAAATCTCACAAAATGTGCCTACTCCTTGAGCTACAAGACTGAATTGACTCCATATCATGCTTAGTTCAACCCAAACATGGTATATAAACATTGCCAAGCTTGCTGGAAATTGATTTGACCAACAAGAAGAAGAGTAAATTGAAAACAATCAAATTTTTGTAACTTAAAAAGATGGTCACTACCGTATAGAATGTGTTTTTGCTAGGGTGAACACAAATTTTCCACTCCACAAGATGGATTCATCAAGGCAAACATAAAGTCGCCATTTCACATGACGAAGTTGCCACTTCAACAATCTCTTTTGACCTAATTCTTCTTAAAGCTATAAATTTTGCATATGGTCTTGAAACTACGTTTTGTGTTTTTGAAATTGCACAATATTTCAAGAGGAATCCAAATGTGCAATAATATTGAACTTTTGATTTCAACTATAATGATTTTTCCCCTGTGACACAACTGCATTTGTGAGGTCAATGGTGAGAAAAACCAAACCCAAATATATGTTTCCTTTGCGAAAGAATGATCCCAGATGTCCCATATTATCTCCAAACCTTCTCTAGCATAGAAGATGTCCCATGAAGTACAAAAATTGTATCATTTTGGATCACATTCAAGACTTTTATAGCATCTGGCACTTACATGTGCTTTGCGACTTGCTGCAATTGCACACTCTCAGCTGCACACAATTCCCTAGCATGGTTTCAACTAAGAATCCCTCTAGGTTATTTGAAAGAATGAGAAAGAGAAATAACTATCTAAAAATTACTTTACAATGACCATTGAGGTTATATTATATAATTTAAATGAGAAAATATGCAAACAAGAAATTCAAAAGTCTTAAGAGTGGAAGAGACATTGTTTTTAACTGCTTCCTTCTGCTTTCACTGTAATAAGAAAGAACACCACATAAATCAGGGTAGAACTACAGTTAAGTGAAAATAGACATGACACTTTCACAATCATCACAACTCTTATGAAACTATGATTACACAAGAAAAACCATTCTTAGGAGCTTGCTTCAGCTGTGTTTGACTTGAAGGTATCCATTTCACCTTAGAACCACCTTCAACCTCTATAGACCCCTACATAAAATTGCATATCCTAATCTGGCCGGGAATCGACAAAATAGGCGTGTCTAAGAGTGTTTCAAAATGATATTGCATCGAATGAACAATGAAAATTCTGAATATTTATATATTTATATTATATTCACAATGATGATTACTTTCATAACTACAATTGGCCAATGGCCCAATGCTTCAAATCATCATTCATCCCCAAAGTTTGTGCCAAACTTCTCACACTTGAATTGCTAGACACCTCAAGGTGAAGCTTCTCCAAAGCAATAGTAACCAACCTTGTCTATGCTACATCTTCATATACATGTGTACATCATTAAGACCTCCAAAACCACATAAACCTTCATGATGTACATCATTTTGCATTCACAATAAGACCCAAATTAAGACTTTCAAAGCCACACAAACCTTCATGGCAGACATTATTTTAGGGTTAGGGGGGTGAAATGGGTTTTTTTTAAGTTTAAAAAAAAAAAGTCGAAAATGTCCAAAGACAGCTCGTGTCCGCCTGAGTTCGGCAAAGCCGGACCCTGTCCAAACCCACAAGGGACCGGACCTGGACCCTGACCTCGTACCTGGGTTGCAATATATATATATATATATATATATAGATATAGTTTAAAAACTCTTAAGCAAACACCTTGAAACAGTTTGAGATGCACACACACACATGCTGCCATGCGCATCTTGGAAACACATTAACATGATGTAAGATTTGATAAATTTAAAGCCTAGATGAGTGTGAAATGCAAAGGTGGACATTGCTAGATTTTACTTGTGCTATGCTAAACAGAAAGATGTCATGTCCCCAACATGAAGACATTGCTCTCACAAAGAATTACATAATTAATAAATACCTGCAGCAAATACCTTCCAAACCTTACAGCGATCTCCTTAATAAAGGGAAATATTAGTAGCAGCAGTGCTAGACTTTAAGGTAAAGACAGACCTGATGGCAGCATTTTAAAGGCAGACCTGATTGTAGCATTTGGAGACCGTTGCCTATATTAAAGGCCAAGCAAACTAACCAATTAACATTAGTCATGGGTGGGGATTCAAAAGGACATAACTAATAATTATTAAAAGAGCTTTAAGGCAGCGATTCCCATAATGAAGGCCTTAACTAGTAAAAACAGCATTTAGAAATTCAAACACCAAGGGCAGCGATTAATAAAGAGGTGCATCCTTTGTAAGGGATGCAATGGAATAAAGGGATGTGTCTCTTGTTAAATAAATAGATGTGATTCTCCCCACCATGGGAGATATAAAAGGAGAAACAAATGAGTGGGGGAGAGGCATCAAGGAATGAATGGAAATCAATTTGAAATCTGGATAAAGCAGCAGATTGGAAAAAAGGAATAAATATAAGAGATCCATTGGATTAAGTATTATTGCCAAGAATATATTTGGGAAGTGAGCTTATATATATATATAGGATCATATAAAGTGATTATAGGGAGATTGAAATTAATTAGAAATAACTTTATATGATCCTATATATATATATATATACGATCATGCAATAATGATGCTTGCAACAATTATTCATCCTTATTAGTAATTATTCAATTGATTTAATCTATTTGTCCCTCTTTAAGCAATCATGTGTAGGGTTGGCAAGGAAACATGTTAGGGAAGGGCGGTATAGGTTCTCTCAATGTAAGTATGCCACCCTAAGTTGGATGGAATTGTCTTGGTTGGATGTTCCACTTCCTGCCACTTGGGGCCAAGGGGTATGCGCATGCCCTTGGGCTTAATTGAGATGAATAGTGTATAGGTTCTCACAATGTAAGTACGCCACCCTAAGTTGGATGGAATTGTCTTGGTTGGATGTTCCTGCCACTTGGGGCCAAGGGGGGTATGAGCACGCCCATGGGCTTAATTTCTCCAATCCTTACCCTGATTGGTCATTGGAAAAAGAGTCTATAGATTGGATTCAAGTTTAAGTTGTGATTCATTATTTCATAAGTGTTAATAGTTCATTTATTCTTAAATTTCAATATCTATTATATAATTTACTATGAAATATTATTTGTAAAACAATTTTATGTTGTGTAATTGTCCCTTAAGGCAAATTCAAGCATACTCCAAGTAGGGGACATTACAAAAGAGCTTGTCATTGATGCAGTCCTTGAAAAGGAAGGTGCTTTTTGCCTGCCTGCAATGCAGATGAAAATGGGGTGTGATGGTTATGAATATTTTTCTATCTGCTCTTGAATCATAAGTTGGCATTGGAGACCATGTCAAATGCTAATGTAATTCATTTTCACATGGTGACCTATTCCTTAAAAATGTTTGTTTTAAGTTTTCATATCTTGGAATGTAAAATATATAGGCACTGTGAAAGGCAAAAGACAGCTCTCAAAAACTTGAACTTAAGAACATCTAAGATTTGAGTTATTTTTTTCTATTGTCTATAGATAGTCCCATAAAATTCAGACCACCCCTGTATTCTATATCACATATACTTTTTCGAGCACCACAGTTAATTGATTATGATCACTAAGTTATAGTCGATGTTTTAATTGTTCCTGGATATGCTATTCTTTACTGTAAAATTGTATGATCCAATATTGATTTAAGTTTGTTTCTTTATAATCAGTAATGTGTACGCACCACAAAGTGAGGTTGATATGATGTAGTTGGTCAATTTTGTAGGCCCTGCTGCTTTTAGGCCACGAGCTCATGCTGGTGCAGTGTATAATCCATCAGTTGAAGAGGGTCGTCCGGTGCTTCAGGGACTGCTTGCAATTGATCATCTTGCAAAGGAGGTATATGTATTTATTTGGTATCTTTGGCAGAGACATTTATTTTAGTGGAATCTTTGTTTGGTGAACATAGTAATTTATAATCTACTGTTGTATTGAGACTGCTGAGAGTATTGATATTCAGACCTCTTATTGTTTTTTTTTTAAGATTTACTATACATTTTATGATAAACCTGCTATTTGAGATCAATAGATAGCTGAAGTTATTTCTTGTAATCCCATTAGGTATTAGGATGGGCACAAGCCATGCCAAAGTATGCAGGCGAGCTTGTGGAGTATGTACAGACTTTTCTTGAACGTGCCTATGAACGATGCCGGACATCTTATATGGAGGCAAGTCTTGTATATAATTGATTCAGTTTCAAGTATTATTTTTCAATACTTTATGATTGATTTCAAGAGCTTGTTTGTGGGTATAATGATCTGTAGTTTTTAAGTTAGTCCATTGGGTTTTTGACATTTACTTTCTTTGATTGTCATTCCTGACAAATTTTTTTGTTTTTTTTTTGTGAACTAAGAACTTTAAAGTCATTTACTTTCTTTGATTGTCATTCCTGACACTTTTTTTGTTGTTGTTTTTTTGTGAACTAAGAACTTTAAAGAGATATTTTAGAGTGTTACTTTTGCACTTGAAAGCAAAGGAATAAGAAGATTGGTTTTAACTTTGATATTTTTGTCTCCCTTTTGATGAGGATGATATGAGATTGCTCTAAGTTCATACGTGCAACTATTTCAGCAATTTATTGCTCATTGCTCTCTCCCTTTTATTTTCAATATAAGAATCGCAGATGTAGTTTTAGGTTCTCTCTTGTTGACGCAGCAACAAGACAATGAAATCTTTGTAAGAAAAAGTGTTTAATGAGCTCTTCATTTCCCCATTATCCACCAAATTATCAACAAAAGACATTCAATTCTATCTTTGTATGTGCAGATTTCTCCTATTCTGAAGAAGATTCTTCATGTGAATAAGCATGCCCATGATAAGGAAATCAAACATCAATGGTCATTTTTCTAATAAAATAGAGACCAAGTGATAAAATTCTCCAAATATTTACAAGTGTCTACCTTTAATTTTGTAAAATTCTCATTAACCTAGAACACCAGCCTAAGTGAGAATTATAAGATTAGACTGAAATTTCCTAGCATTCCGTTGTCCTTGGCTCTATCTTATTTGGCAATGAGTTCTCTTGGATTTTTGGACTATTTGTAAACTTTCTTTAGTCAGCTTGTTGGTCTCATAGGTTACTTCCCTTCTGACAGGACTTAAGGTTATTTTGTTCATCAGATTACCTTCCATTTTTTTGTTTTTCTTTTAGATATCACACTTTGTTTTGGATCCCTCTTGCTATTGTTTGTAGTTGCATTTCTGAGTCCCATTGATCTTTTTTGGTCACTTGTGGACATTAATATTTCTTTATTTCTTTCTTAATATTTTCTTCACCATCTGGATGGGACAAACAGCAATTTTTTTTTTTTGAAATTATTATTATGGCCTTTTTTGAGAGTAGTTTGTAACTGCTGAAACATGGGGAATCGGCCTTTGAGGCCCATTGTTGTTTTTGCTATATCCTTGAGGGAAAGAGCCTAGGGACAGCCTATGCACTTGTTTTATGCAGATATATATGGCATAATCTAAGGATTCATTTGCCCTTACAGGAACACCGAAACATACTAGTGTACTTTACTGCTCATTTAGCTTGTAAATCATACTTAATGAAAAATTGGAGAATGAGTTGTTTATGAGTTAGAAAAATTGGATAGGATATGTATTAAATTGATGCATTGTTAATTTCAATTGCTTTAATTTAGTTTTTCTAGTTTGTTTCCAAATACTTTTATACTGTACATCAAACTTTGAAGCTTCAATTACTTAAAATTGATTTAATGTAAATGCATATTCATGTTTCTATACAAAGCTATTTTGGCTCATCTTCTTCCATTGCCTTTTGTCAAGGAATTAGTCTTCTCATGATTATTGCAAGCATAGCATACAGATTTTAATGGTTTTTTTTATATAAGCACTAATATTTCTCTACACATTTCATCCATAGAAGCATTTAACTTTCTTAGGAATTTCTTATCAAATCAAAAGATAAAGAGTTTTTCAATTTATTGGGGATAAAATCAGCAACCCAAAAAATGAAAAAAAGAAAGAAAAAAAAAAAACTGACATCTTTTATATTTAAAGCCATCCTAATTGCATAGAGAGTGAGAGAGTGAAAGTAAGGACAATATACACTATGAATTTGAAATGTGGATTTTTCTTATTAATTTTGAGATTGCTGATTACAATGCACACTGCAAAGCACTTTACTACATAGTCTGACTTCAAAGTTGAACCTCAAAATCAATTACAAACCACTAAATACAAATGTCAACCTACAAAGTAATACAAAGCAGATGGAGTCATAATTTCTATGAAGTACAATGCACAAGGGGGCTGTAGGTCTTGATTATAAAGTTTCAACATTCTGCTCTCATTTAATTCGATTCAACTGCTCTTCATCAAATGCGCTCGCTTCCCTCAAGACATCAAAAGTTTGCATCTTGGAAATATGGCTCTTTGTTTGCAATCCATTTTGAATTTGGGTCAATCAATTTTGCTAAGGTCAATCAGATAATCTTCCTTGACGCTCCCTAATATAATCATATTGAATGCACTAGTTTGTTACCTTAATAAAATAAGTATTCTAATTTCAAATTGCAAGAAAACAATAATTGGAGTTTACAAATGGACATGCAAGTTTTCCTTACCTTGATGTTTTTTAATCCAATTGTAGAGGTCATGGTGAATAAAACCCAATTCATTTTTCTTTGAGTCAAATAATTAATTTTCTTCGAGTTTATGTATTCAAAAACACAAATGCACATCAGCATCCATTCTAATTTTTTGGCAGTTTTTCCAAAATAATCTCACCAATTTGTTAGAAAGAACAAGTTTGGTCTACATTTTATTTATTTGGAAAATTCAATTGTTTTGGAAACATAAGAAACTTTAAACTTTGCTAGAGATAAAAGGGAAGAATTGATTGCAAATTGCCAAATACCTAGTTTTAAGTGGTTTGGTCTTATATTGCATAAACAGCAACAAAAAATCCCATTACCGATTGGTATGTGGGAAACTTTGCCATGGCTACTTGCCAGTCCTATGATTTAGGGGAAATTCCCCCAATGCATTGGAAGAGGGACTCATTCACTTCTTTAGTTAGAATGAAGGAGTCATAAAACAACACTAGATTCCATAAATATCTAACAACATGGAGGGTGCAATGCATCTACCAATGACATCATGCACCAATGATCTCCCATATCAGCATGTACTTGTCCCTCGCATTGCCCATCCTTGCCCTAGTAAGCTCTTTGGTGCTATCCATGCCCACATACAAGTAGCCCATTTGGGATTTATCCCAATCAACTAACTGTAAAACTTTGAATAAAGGCTCTGAAAATAGCACAAACTCCTTTGCTGTTGTCATAAAACTCATGACAAAAATGCAATCTGCCATGTTCAAATCGTTCGGCCTAAGTGGTGGAAGAAGCTCATTAGTGATGTTCGAAATGATGAACTTGTTGAGGGTAGATTGTTTAGAGGCAAGAGCAAACAAAATACAATGAATTTTGCTCTTATGGCCAACATTTAGAATATTTATGAGCCCTGGGGCTATTCAGAGGCAAAAGGTAAACTTGAATGGGAAAAGGCTATGGAATCTGAACATCATAGTCTTTTGAAGAACAATACTTGGGTTCTGTTAGATCTTCCAGCAGGGAAGAAACCCATTGTATTGGAACCTTTGCAATACAACAAAGATGAGCACCATTCGACTTGTCCTAGCCATTGTAGCACAGTTTGGCTGGAATGGGCATCAAATGGACGTGAAGAGTGCCTTCCTCAATGGAGATCTGGAGGAAGAGGTCTACATGATGCAACCTCTTGGTTTCAAAGTTGCAGGCAAAGAGCACCAAATATGCCGACTGTTGAAGGCTTTTTATGGCCTAAAGTAGGCTTCTAGGGCATGGTACCCGAAGATTGACAAGTATTTGGTTGCATAGGGTTTTCATAGGAGTCCCTCAGATGCCAATTTATATGTCAAAAGCACTGGTAGTGATATCATTCTTCTTGTCATCTATGTGGATGATATCATCATTATTGGTAGTGGGGTACATTAGCTTGAGAAAATCAAGTTGAATTTGTGTCAGGCTTTTGATATGGCAGATTTGTGTTTTTTGCACTATTGTCTTGGTTTAGAAGTTTGGCAGATAGGTGGCAGTATTTTCATTTCTCAATGTAAATATGTTAGGATTTTGCTAGAAAAGTTTAGGATGACAAATTGTAAGATCTCATCTACACTCATGGAGAAGGGGCTGAAACTTTCAGCCAAATCAAACTCACCAATGGTTAATGAGTCGGCTTTCAGGCAACTAGTTGGCAACCTCACCTATCTTACAGCCATTAGACTTGATCTAAGTTATGTTGTGAGTTACATCTCTTGTTTCATGGCTGCCCCTAAGGATGAACATTGGGTTGCAAAGTAGTGTGTATTGAGATATGTGAAAGGGACACCTAACTTTGGCATTATGTATAGTAGAAGCAAAGATAGTAGGCTAGTTGGTTTTATAGATTCAGATTGGGCGGGTTTTGTTGATGACAGGAAGTCTACTTTTGGATATGTTTTCAGTCTTGGTACGGGTGCAATCACGTGGACTGGTAAGAAGCATCAGGCAAAAGCTCTTTCCTCGATAGAAGTAGAGTATCGGGGAACTATTGAAGCAGCATGTGAGGCAATATGGCTTCAAAGGATGATTTTTGACATGAAAATGTCTCAAGCAGGACCTTCACCCTTATTTTGTGGCAACCAAGGGGTGCTAAAGCTTGCCAAAAATCTAGTCTTCTGCGAGCGCATAAAACATGTAGAGCTTCATTGTCACTTCATACAACTTGTTGAAGATGGATTAGTGATGTTGTAGTATGTTCCAATTGAGGATGAGACTGTAGACATTCTTACCAAGTCCTTGAGTCCGGACAAATTTGTAAAATTTAGGGGTAAACTTGGCGTAGTTAGGAGAATGACCATTAAGGGAGGGTATTAAAGTAATATTGTTATAATTAGTGTATAATGGTCATCTTAGTTAAGTTTAGTTTGCTTTCAATTAGTTTAACAACTTTCTTTTATTTCTTTTGTTATCGATTATTTCTGATTTCGAAACATCGTTTTGTAATTTCTTATTTGAGGAGTATTCCTCTCCTTTTTAATTCAATCAATCAATTACCATTTCATATTCTCCCAAAGTGGCTTCCAATTCCAAAAAAGGGCCCATTCATTTAAATAAAGCATTGCACTTTAATGTGTTGGTTTTATGATCAGATGTAATGCACAGAAAATTAATTCAAAAATCAGACACAATAACACAGCAGATACCTTGGGAAAACCCTCCTCTTGAGGGGAAAAACCCAGCAACAAATATCTCTCTATAATATATCAATAATGGCAACAAGTCTCTTTACTATGAGGCCAATCTCAAGGCCGATATGCAGCACCTTCACAAGATGCAATGATAACAATTAATCAGCACTTCCTTGTAACTCAGATCTGCCCTTCAGAAATTCGCTATCTGCACTTGATTGATCTGCCCTTGAAGAATTCGCACTTGGAAGAGAAGAAATACTTGAACTTAATTGATGCCCAAATGGAGTGGTATGATCTTGTATTTATACAACTTGAAGGAGAGAGGTTGCACCTTTTCATGCAAGGTCGGCCATCATAAAAATATAATTTCAATTTAATAAATACAATTTACAAGGAAGGTCGGCCAAAAAGATAATTACAAAGTTGCCATGTGAAGCGCTTCTTTACATTGTATAATCACATATAAATAAGGAAGTATGAAGCCTGAAGCTGCAATTACATCAACATAATGTTGGCGCCCATAAGTCACTTTATCAAATAAATTAAATAACGATAAAGTTAAATCTCTAATTTAACTTTATCAATTAATAACTTCTCGTTATTTAATTTAAACCGATTGGACAATAGCAATTGCCAAAATGATACTGAAAATAACATCCACTGACAATATTAAAATAATAGGATAGACAATTGGCTTCGTCGGTGCCCGAGACTTACTAAAAATACTATGGGAGAAATCACCAAAAACACTCCAAAAAAGGGTATAATGCAACTCCCAACCAAACCATGCTAGATAAACTGTCACCAAAGTTCCCTAAGCATAACCCTGTTAGCCTACAGGAACCATTGAATGGGCTAACTCTGCCACACTACTAAATAGGTTAGGAAGGGGACATTACAAAAGGATTTACCTTATCAGAAGACAAGGACTATGTATGCAGACTCAAGAAAGCTCTTTATGGGTTAAAACAAGCCCCCAGGGCTTGCTACTTTAGATTGGACAAGTACTTACAAGAACAAGGGTTCAAAAGAGGTGTTGTGGACAGCAATCTATATTTTAAAATTGAAAATGATCATCAATTGATTGTTGTAGCATATGTGGATGATATTATCTTTAGAGGAAGTTATAGTAGAATGTGTCAAAATTTTACTATGAAAATGCAAAAGGAATTTGAAATGTCCATGCTAGGTGAATTGTCTTTCTTCTTAGGATTACAAGTCTCTCAATTTGATAAAGGAATTTTCATTTCACAGACTAAGCATGCTAAAGAAATGTTGAAAAAGTTTAAAATGGTGGATTGCAATCTTGTGAGTACACCAATGGTCATAGGATGTAAATTGAGAAAGAATGATGAATCTCCTAATACAAATCAAACTCTCTACAAATCAATGATCAGAAGTTTGCTTTATATGACAGCTTCAAGACTTGACATTATGCAGGCAATCGGGATGGTAGCAAGGTTTCAAGCTACTCCTAAAGAAACACATGTGCAGGCAGTGAAGAGAATATTTAAATACTTAAAAGGCACATTGGATTTTAGTCTATGGTACCCAAGAGGTGAAGACTTCAACTTAAAAGCATATACAGATGTTGATTGCGCTGGTAGTTTGGATGATAGAAAGAGTACTAGTGGTAGTGCATTCTTTTTGGGGAACGGTCTTGTTTCATGGTTTAGTAAGAAACAAGCTTCAGTCTCTCTATCCACTGCTGAAGTAGAATACATAGCAGCTGTAGCATGTTGTACCCAAGTTCTTTGGATGAGACAAATTTTGAAGGATATCAAAGTAGAATACGATCACCTATCCATATTTTGTGTGTTGGCGTTTAAATTAGCACCTCTGGAGTGCTGATTGTAAACGTTCAGCTATTTCAAATGTTTTGCAACACTTCTTCATTATTTAAAGAGGAGAAGTCCCTCTCTGCTGGGAGCAATGCGTAAGGAAGGGAAATGTAAACTAAAGTTCCTATCTTTTTATGCTTCAGCGGTAGGACACAAGGGTGCACAAACACAATGCGCCGTAGCTAAGCTTTTTCTCTGGTTTCTGCAAATCTTAACTACAACTATTCTAGCTTTTATCTATCCAATACCTTCAAGGTAAGACACGAGGGTAAAGGCGGTTGTAATGTCCCCTTCGAACTGACCTTTCCATGAGTTGGCCTTTTTCTGCGAAGGCGGAAGGGGTCATTTTTTTTGTCGGAGTTAGTCCTTTCTGGGTTTTCAGAGAGCTTCGCAGTGGTATGTTCATCTCGGCTTTCTGAGCATCTTCAGAATTTACTATTTTTAGTAAATTCTATTTCTGGCAGTTTTTCAGTTGGGTTCGGCTTGGTTGACTTCCTACTTCAGTTTGGTCAGTTGACTTGGTCATTATTGGCTTCAGGGCACAATTGGAGAGATAAGTTGATATATTTAATTAAAAGTCACGTTTTAATATTTTATTCGAACGTTGACCCCTTGGCCTAGTCTATTGACTTTATGTTGTTTTGAAAAGTGGTCTTTTTGAGGGTGGCGCCTCATTAAGGATTATTTTATATTTTATCCAAAGTCAAATCAAGATATAAGGTGGGCGCATTTATTAAAGTATTGAATTTATTTTAAAAGTGAATATTCAACTTGAAGGAAAAGGACGCCATCTTTGAGGAGATTAGGGTTTTTGACTTTGAGAGGAGTTTAGGGTTTCGAGAAGTCAACCTGAAATTATAAAAGGAAGACTTGGATCATCATTTGGGTATCTTTTATCTACAGGAATGTTATGCTGCCGGATTGGCTTTGGGATTGCTTCGAGGAATGAAGGCCTCCTAGCTTGGGCATTGCTTCTCGCTTGAAAGACAGCGACTAGTGGTGATTTAAGATAGATTTGTGAGTTTGCATTTAGTTTTGAGCATTGTTTCAGCTTGTGCATTATTAGATCTGTTTTGCATATTAGTGGGTTTCAGCATTTTGCATTTTAAGCTACAGCAGATCCGTGTTTTCATTTGTAAATCAGAAAACAAAAATAATCTCGTTCTGGGTATTGTGTCATTGCATCTTATTGGTAAGGGCGCCCCTTCATGAATATTTGCAGATTTTAATACGAAGCTTATGATTTTATAATGCAAATCCGTCATTCCTTGAAGGCCGAACTTTCTAGAGTGCATTGGGATTCGTGTCAGTAATTAATAACCATTTTTAGATGCCATTTCTTATTACTAAGTTAGGCGCCATCATTTTGAGGGTCTATTGCATCAGATTTGAGATCATTTGGGTGAGAAATGAGAGAGTTATGAGCATATGAGTAAATTCATAGGTTGCTGGTTTTATGACAAAAAGTGCAGATTTGTATGACAGTTTAAGAAATCTGCATCTTCCTTATCTGGTTGGTGTTGAGATTTCATTGTATACTTTGCAGAAGCTTCCTTGTTGAATGCATCATTTGAAAGAGCATCTTAAGTCTTGATATTGCAGGCAATGACATCTTTGTAAGCTGGCAGTAGTACTGACCAGTTGTTCTTATTATTGCTCATCGTTATTGTAATACTTATTCTTCCTTCAGTTCTTGTTGTAATAGATAAATCTCCGCCCTATGGTAGCTACTCTCCCATTCTGGGTTAGCAAGCACATTCTGGGTGTTGAGTGTTTTCAGCTTTCAGCATTTCTCTTTCAAGCATTGTTATTGTAATCACTCCGTCATATGGTCGCCCCTCACTCCGCATTGGATTGGGTAGCACATACTTGACGTTGAGTTCCCTTTCAGTATTTAGAGTAGAAGATCCTCTGACCATATGCTCGCCATCATCGGCGCCATTCTTGGTTAGAGTTGCTTTTTGCATAAGCAGTTTGATTCAGATCCTCTGACCAATGCTCACACCTTGCCCACATCGGGATCCTGGTGTACATACTGGTTAGAGTTGCTTCAGTACGTTTTGGTTTATCATCTAACCTTAACGGGTGCTTGTAATTTGAATTGTAAAAAATCGAAAAAATTTGGCTCGGAATATTTCTGAATGGGTTGGTTGGATCACCTGAATTCGCCGTCTCCTGAGAATATGACCGAGGCTCTGAACTCTCGGGTATACACCAGGATAAGGTTGGTACAAGCAAACACTCTTTACGGTAAACTAGATTTGAGACCTGCCAAGGAGGAGGGACTCCTATCCGAGGTATGGGCTAGGAAATAGTTTACGAGAAACAACAATTTACGATGTCTTGGCCAACGAGCTTGCTAAGGAGGAGGGACTCCTATCCGAAGTATAGCTTGAAAGTCAATACATTAAACAACAACGAACGATAACTGTTAATAACAAATATCCAACGAGGAGGGACTCCTATCCGAGGAGGGAAATGAAACAATGAGCTATTAGATACAAGACGTGGACATAACTCAAATAGATTAATCAAAATGCAAGCGCCTTCTGATATTCTCCTTCTAAGCTTTATCAACGAATTACAAAGGTTGGGAAAGCAAAGGCACGAAATCATGCACAATTACGATCGACCAACGAACTCTCATCCAAGAGCGAACAAATATCCGCTTTCAAAGCTGTTGGCAACAATGGCACAACAATTTTGCATAGCAAGTAAAAGTTAAACAAACAATGAGCCCAAGGCTCTTATTTATAAACTCAAAGGAGTGGGCAACCCCAAAGTCTCCTTGAGTTAACAATGAGTTCTTGCCAATCAATTAGCAAGATTTATTCCTAAAAAGGGGGAACAAGCAGTTAATTGGAAAACTACTTCAGGAAAAAACAAAGAGTTAACTGGAAAACTACTTCAGTTAACTGAAAGTAAACAAAGAGTCAACTGGAAACTACTTCAGTTGACTGAAAGTAAACTAAAGGTGAACTTTAATGAAAGTATCCCTCCAAAATAGACATCCACATTTAGTGGAGATCTAAGATCCACAAATCATGGAAGCCAATTAGACATCCTTAATCAGTGGGATTTGACAATGCATGATTTAAGGAATATGGAGTTAAACTTGGAAAGAAGCATCAAGTTAACTCCAATTACATTTAATATCATCTTGAGTTGACTTGGAAAGAAGCATCAAGTCAAACTCAAGTCTCATAAATGCCAATTGGAAGGTAGGATGTCCTTCTTTGGTGCATTTATAGCTCACCATTAATCAGCAGTGTCTCTATCCATTGATTGACTTAATCAGCTTCTGGGGAGTTAATGCTCTGTAGAATGATGACGTGGCGTCGCAGCATGATCTCACCCGTTGTGAGTTGATTTCCGAAGTTAATACACTGAGATGCTGCCTCTTCAAACTTAGTTGATAAAGCTGCTACCTTAGCCAACTTGCAACCATCTGGATCATCAAGAAAGGTACTGTGGATGACATCCTTGAACTGGTTCTATACAGTGACCATCTCGATGTATTCTCCTCCCTCACGCTGATATTCCATGCAAGGGAAAGATATCACCAACATTCTTGCGAAGTTGATAATAGTGGCAACCACCCGTCGTAATCAATCAACTCTACTGAATGAGCGTCACAGGCTTTCACCGTACGCCAATTGTTCCTTCCAAGCAAAGAGATGTTGCTTGTTTTCCTCAGAGTATATTGATTGATATGCCAATTGCAAATCTGCAATTGTGCTTTCGTCTTCTAGCCTCCTTTCCGCAATCCTTTGTTCTAATTGCTGGATCTCTGCACGAAGTCCATGTGCTCTATCCCGTAACTGGTATAGATTTGCCAGTATACATCTACCCTTGAGAACAAACTCTTCCACTTGATCTCTCAAGTGTTTACCGAATGTTATCAATTGCTGATGGTTTTGTTCGGTGGGGAGATCTAGCAATCCTGCTGGTAGGGCTGAGACGTTGGGGGTGCCATGCATCAAGTTGGTTATGTATGACCTCAGTTGCCGATTTTCAGCCTTTAAGGCTGCCTTTTCTTTCCCATCCTTAGCCATTCTTTCTTGTGCGCTCACCGAAGCTATTCCAAGAAGGTCTGCCTCCACCTGTCGTGTAGTCTTCCCGAGGTTAAGTTGAGACAAAGTGTAGTCTTCTATTTGAACCTCGTGTATGCTTTTCTCTACTGGTGGGGCAGCAGTCTCTATGATGATCTCACACTCTGCATTCCTTTCTATGTGAACTTGTTTCTTTAACCTCTTTGCCGACATGTCTTGTGGGACGTGGTCGAATTCGGTAAAGTCAAGTTCATAGGAGGGTTTTTCCCTCTTTCTTCCTAGGAAGCCTTCAAGCCAAATAGAATCTCGGCGAACTTCACTAGGAGGGATGTGAGGCCCTTGAATGCTAGATGTGTGAGACTGTGCTGGAGCAATGTCTCTCGGTGGCGAATCCAAGTCGATGAGGACTTGTGACCGCTGTGATACTGGTGATATTGGCGGCTCTGCTTCCATAATAGGCACCGTTTCTGCTGCTGCTTCTACTGTTGTTGTTTTTGCCATTGGCTCTGCCACTGGTTCTTCAACAACTACTGCTGCTGGCTCTTCCGTGATAACTTCTGTTGGATCAGGGGTAGCAGTCTCTACTCTTTTTTCTGGGGAAGCAATACCCGAGATTATTTTTGGACTATGTGTGGCTTTCTCCACAGGTGTCCTCTGTGTTCTAGGCTTTGTAGGCTTTGACATCCTCATCCCTTGAGGAGGATTGCACCATTCAGAGTGGCCTAGTCATAATGTTCCCTTTTGCCAATGATTTTGGCAATGACGTAAAACATCCATGACTGAAAAAGATGACCATCCTCTTCTCTAGTGATTCTATTGAGTAGAGTGATTAACATTGCGTACTCATCTTTACATTCTCCTCGTCCCACCAACTTAGGCAAGCTTGCTTTTGTCACTTTTAGCCATTTTTCAGCCATTACCTTTTGACATTTGTCCTTGGCCATCTCGAATGCCTTCTCGCATTCCATCACTGATATGACTTTGCTGTTAGAACATGAGGGAATATCAAAGCACCTTTCGATATCCTGAGGCTTTAGACTGCAAACAATTCTTCCATCTACTGCTCTGATTTCTCTGGTGGTAGGATTGTAATGCTTGACACAAGCGATTACAAGCTCTATGCTTTGTAGAGTGATGGGAATGGATGCGGCCTGCAGCAACCCGGATTCTTCAATATTCTGCAATGTGATCTGATTCATGCCTTCCAGCTGCTCCGGATCAACCACTGGATTTACCTGATGTAAGTTTGTGTCAACTGTTTTCAAGTAATCATGGAGCAGGGCCGTCTTGGTCCCGTATTGTACTTGAGAGAACTGCATCTTGAAAAACTTAAAGATTGACTGTAAACTTGACCTTGTTCAGATGATTTTCGGAAACCCCTGAAAATAGCGCCCTGCCGAGAAGTATTTTTTCGGAAAAAATCTGGCACATGGGTTTTGTTCGTGCTTCAATGCTGAACAAACCGGTTCTCAATTTTGATTAAAACTTTGGAAAAACCCCCAAAATACGGGGCCGACAAGTTTCTTTGATTCTGGAAAATTTGTCGAGATGGGTTTCTCTGGAAAATTATGCTGAATCTACCCAGTTGATCTGATCTGATGCAGCCTGTTGTTTTTTCTGTAAAATGCAAGAAAACCTAAGACCAGAAGAGAGGAAGTAGACAAAAGATGGATTGGAAGTTTTTATCTGATTTCCTGAAAAAATCTGTCTCTGATTCCAATCTTAATTTAGCAATCCTCTTCTGCTTCAGATCTGCAAGAAATTTTGAAGAACGGATGAAAACCTTGTCCAGATCTGTCAATGGCGTCCTTGAGAGCTTGTGGCTGTTCTTGATTCTTAACCTGCAATGAAATAATGAAGTAGGACGCCTTCACCTTGAATATATAGACTCAAGCCTTAGATCGACAAGTTTGGGGGTCTAACTCATGATCAAAAGTGATTTTGGCTTGATCTAAAGTTCAAAAAGGTGATTTCCACTGATCGTGGAGTGTTTTAGCCAATTTTAACTCAAAAGCTCTTGACTTTAGTCAACAAATTGACCCTTGACTTCTTTTAGGCATCCCTTTTGGTTTCTTGCAAGCTTTTAAATATTTTCTCCTAAAAGCCCTCTGTTTGATCTTGAATCTAGCACGATCTGATCACGAGATGCAGCTAACGTCCAACTGCGGAGCTGGATCCCATCTTGAAAAAGTGGGAGACATGGTGATAGAAAATTTGAGTTAGGGCTTCAAAAGAAAGAGCCTTTTCTGAAGGGCTCTTTTCTAATCTTGTAAGTGAATTTTCAAACTTTCGTTCTTGACCTTTTGAAATGACCTCATTGCGCTTTTGATGATTTCTCCATTGATGAGATGGATGATTTAAACGATATCTCATGGTAGCTTTGCATTTACCTTACCCAGATAGTGACTTGAGAAAAACTTGGATTTCATTTAAGGTTCTAAGCGCTATTGAAGGGTGCCCTCCTTGAAAAAGGCACGTGCTATAGGATTCATTTCGAGAAAAGGTGCTGAGTTTGATCCGTTATGTAATTTGTTTGCCACCGTAGGATGTTGGTGCTACTTTGATTCGTTCTTTGAGGATTGATCTATCTTTGCGGAAGATTATTCAGGGAGGCCTTTGAAGTGCTTTGTGAAGCGCAGGTCCAAAAGAAAAGGCCCCTTTCTTTTTTGAAAAGGCTCTTTTCTTTTACAATCTTTCCCGCGTTTGGCAATCTTTCACATTTCTTCAACTGCCTCTTTTCGCTCTGTCAGCGACTGTTTATGATCTACTCTTCAGATGGTTTGTTTGTTTGTTTTGTTGTCGCGCCAGCAAGCAAACGTCAAGAATGAATGTCTTGAAAGATATTGGTGACTGCCATTTGACCTTAAAGATCATGGGCGCCCCTACTTGAAAAAGGCTCTTTTCAGCATGTGAACTATCCCTCCTTTGTAACATTTCCAGAGTTAGTCAAATTTTGACCTTTTTCATTTTAAGGAATCTCCTTCATCAAACAACGTCTTTTTAGACCTTTTTAGCCATGATTATTATGCAGGCTTTTGAAGTTTAGCTTCGGCTCTTAGTGCTTGGCCAATCGCCATTAATAATGGTGAACTTAACATTCACGAAAAAGGTAGAGAGCTGGTGCGGGGTAAAGGCATCATAACGTGGGTTACGGCGATCAATGTGATCGTGGTACGCATCCTATCAGAATGAACAATCAATACTAGGGAAGGTCGCCTTTTAGAGTTTCCACGAAATGGTAAAACCCTAATTTTCAAATTTTCCGGAATTTTTGCACATGTGTTCCTTGACAGAAACCCACCAAGATTCTATGATTGGTTTGACCTAAAACAGACTTTATATGGCATTTTAACAAGATTTAGCTCAATTTATACAGAATGCCAAAATTTTTTATTTTGGGTACAACATTGTGATAATACAAGTTCTATTAATATTTCCAAGAATCCAGTGATGCACTCAAGGACTAAACACGTTCCCATCAAATATCATTTTTTGAGGGAACAAGTAGCAGATTAGTAAGTAAAATTGGAATATGTTGCCAGTAAAGAACAGGCTGCAGATATATTTATAAAGCCTCTTCCCAAAGAGACTTTTGAGTTTCTTAGGCAAAAGTTAGGGGTGATATCCTCTCCTTTCATTCATTAAGGAGATCCATATTTTAGGGGGAGCTAATTATTGCATTATCCTTCAGCTCCGTGGAAAGGACAAAGGATAGAGTGTTAGAGAAAGGGGGAGCATAAGAGAATCTTCAACAGGGGGAGAAATAGATTTATGAATGAATATTTTTCATGAGGCATTTGTAGAGAGAAGCACGTCACATCCATTTGCCATTGATGTCAAAAGGGGAGAGTTAGAGAAAAGGGGAGAATTATGTCTGCCATCAATGACAAAGGGAGAGATTGTTGGAATTGATTGTCATTGATGACAAAGGAGTATGAGAGACTATCAAATTGTTGTCATTGATGTCAAAGAAAGAAAGAGGAAACCATTAAAGGCCAAAGGTCACTAATAATTTTATTTCAGTTATCAAGATGCCAGACTTATCATGACAGCGGTGAGTTATTATGAAGACAATAACTTCTACTATAATGGCTGACTTCCTTATTAGTGCCTAAGTCAAGGTATATAAATTTGTTTTAATTGCCCAAGTTACATAGACTGATATAATGAAGAATAGCGAATGTTGTTAGAGGAACAACAATCAATGTTTATGGAGTAGAGTTCATATTTTATTTATGGCAGAGTTCATATTTAAAATGTGATATTGCAGTGAAGTTTTTATTTCTTATGGGAGAAATTAAAATAATATTAATTAGGCCAACTTCCTTTTTGGTGCCTATGAACAAACTTACATATAATCGCCCAAATTAAATATGAGATAGCTTTTAGAAAATGCATTATGAAGAGCAGTGAATAAGTTATTCAAATGGCAGCAATAATTAAATGCAACTATTAATTAAAAGATAGTGATAATAATAAAAAGGCAGCAGTGATTAATTAAAAGGTAGCATTTAAGATTTAAAGAAGGCAGCGATTAACAAGTTAAATGAGCAGCGATTATAATTGCAAAAAGACATGCATTTAGAAGGACACCTCCTTTGGAACATATGCAATCTTTCATGAAGTCGCATCCTTTGGACAAGGTATATTAAGAGTTTTATGGAGTGTGATTGAAAGGACAGTGGTGAAAAAAAGAGAAATATCATATCTACACTTATAGATCTGCATATGAAAAAATAAGATCATAGTAAGAGTATAAATTCAAGTTTGAAAAAAGAGTTTATAGCAGTTTTGTGTGAAGAGCTCATGTAGAGATAAAGGAAAAGTGTATGCAGAAATAGAAGAGATTATAATAAGTTTTTATGAGGAGATTGCAATCAGTTTTGTGGTAGATTTATGATCAGCATTATAGCAGATTGGAGGAGAAAATTATCTATGTTGAGGTTGGTGCCTCATATTGGTGAGCTTGGTGCCTCATATTATAGGGGTTGGTGCCTCTAGTAGGTTGGTGCCTACAAAATTTGTAGAAAGAAGATTAATAAAAGTAATTTTGCCGTGGTTTTCTCCCGCTAGGGTTTCCACAAAAATTATGTTGTTATTATTTGTTTTTATATATGTGCTAATTTTGATTAAATCTTGAAGTGATTAAATAAGTTTTAAAGGGTATAATGGGTGGATGTTATTGTGTTGCTATTATTTGATTTTATGTATGATGTGGATGCTGTAAAGAAAGTTTCTTGGCCATAATGGGTATTAACTTCAATTCATAAATATTACACAAATGCCCTATTAATCTCCAAGGCTATTATAGGTGATTGTTGATATCATCTCCAAGGCCTGCCTGAACTAGAAGATGTTACTCCATGTGCATGCCAGTGTGTCAAAGTATGCTATAGGGTGTACTCTTGTCTTGGGAAGGCCTTTTTAAGCTAGAATATGCTACCTCCTTCCCCAAAAACTATTTTCCAGAGTGGAGGTGAATCACAACATGACTATATGAAAACCATTTGGTATTTAATGTTGACCATCACACCTGCTGTAATTGGTGAACACTCGTTTCATCCACAGATGAGAAATTTTGTAGTTACTACAGTTTCAAGAATGTAATTTAAATATTGGGTAGGCCACAGCAGCCTCCTGTTATTACAGACCAGCTCTTGAGGATCAAGTTGTGTATACCATCACAGGGATGCAGATGACTTCCCTGATGCCCAACTCTTACTTATAACAGTCCTGCCTCCATTTAATAAAATCTGGAGTTTCTTGTCTGGGACAAGTTTCATGAGATTCCATAATGTCTTAGATGACCATGAGATCAATATTTGTTGGATATATGTAGTAAAATTTTCTGATCTTGGAGTTTTTGAGCAATTTGAATAAATTAGACATATATATACAGAAGAAGATTGCAAATTCAAGGCATTTGAGATATCATTATTTCAGTTTTGAGTGTTTCCTGCAAAGTCAAACCTGCTTGAGAAATCAGGATGTTTGTTGTTCATATCAATCATCTAACAAGGGCTCTGTAGCTCAAGAGTGCAGTAATCAGCTCTGGATAGATCTTTATCAGCACATTCAGGACCAGGTGGAGGGGTTTTGAAGAATTGAGGAATGAACAGGGTAGCATGCCAAGCATTTAACAACCATTTGTAAACTGAAAATCTGTGATTCTCTAATTATTTTGTGGCATCTTTGATGTTAACAGTAAGATGATATTTTGTAAAGCAGGTACTATCTTTGCTGACATTTGATAAAAGAACAGGCAGGTATGACAGAAGTGGAGATGTTGCTCAGATAGATTACATATTTTAAGAACTATGGACTTTGGGAAATCCTGCTTTTTGGTTGCTGTTTACAAAATAGAAAGCAGCTAAAATACGTATATTCTCTGAGTCTGCACTCTGGTACTCAGACTTTTCAAAGCATTTCAAACATAGATGGCTGCCTTGCTGTATTACATTTCTAGTTTTAAGATATCTAAGTTTTTCTTATCCAAAGAAGTGACAATATGATGCTAAGCCGGGCTGACTGTATTTGTTCTTTTGGAAGTGCCTCTTTTATCCACTGTACCTCTGGTACGCACATACAATGTATCAAACCACTGTTGTTACTAGATGGGTTGATCACTTTGATGCCATGACAAAATGATATCTATTGCTGAAAAAATTGAAGAGATAATGAAAAGAGATCTCTCCACCAAAGTAGGGACTTGTCTAGAGGATAGGTGCCTTGAACAGAAGAGTTGAAAAGGTGTGTGTTCACAGTTAACCTACATGCAAAACAAAGAAAAATGGCACAACTTCAAAATAAAGAATCAAATGGCTCATTATAAATATGAGGGGCTTATTATCCAGTGGGCGTGGTTCAGGCATAAATTTATTTTATGCAGTAGCAAGCTCATGTTTAATTGAGGCTATTTGAGCGCTGGGGTGATCAAGAGGAGTATCATTGATATTGTTAGGGTATAATGGTCAATTACTGGGATTAAAGTTACTTGTGATGGTAAGGTGAAAATTGGGCATTATAATTCAGGAAAATTTCTTCTTTTAAAGAATATAGGTCTAAATGAAAGTTGCTTAAAATTCTAGGGTAAAAAATGGGCATTTCAAAATAAGAATGTCACAAACAATCCAAACATTGTGCATAAATTTAGTAAAGTTGGCGGCAAAAATATGCATTTATACTAAGAGTTCCATTGTTATTGATGTTCTAGGCAGTTTTGGAAAAGCAGAGCTATATCCTCATTGGAAGAACAGATGTGGAGAACTTGATGAAACATGAGCCTGCTAGTGCATTGTTGGAAATTTCAAATAGTGAGAAATTGTCTGCTTATACAGGCAAAGATACAGAAGGTCTAGAAGTAGAGTTGGAGATGGATAATCTGCTGTTAAGCTTTTGCCCAATCAAACAGGTAAGATTTTTCATCTTTCACAACATCATTCATTTCTCTCTCTATCTCTTTTTGTTGTGTATTGAGGGCAAGTAAAAAGAAACTACACAACCAAAAACATATATGCAAAATGATTTGTATCATGCAAGGACAATCCAGATATGCTGATAATTTTTCCTTCCAATCATGCAAAAACTATTTCAGGATTGATATATTGCATCAGACTTTTATTTTCAGTAATTTTTGGTTTAGGTTTGAAATATTAACATTAACTGTAATGAGCAGGAGAATCTTATCAGGGATGATCATAAGCTTGTTTTATTAGCTGCGCTCAGTGATTCTTTGGAATATGTTGCAGATTCCATTGAGAAGTGAGTAAAAATATATTTTCTCTTTAAATTTAATACCATTGCTATCCTGATGTGGACATACACATCTATTTTATAGCATTTAAGTTGTGCAACCTTGATTTCTGAGATTATGTTGTGAAGGAGCAGATAATTGTTTTTGTTTCTTAGCAAGAGATATATTTCAAATTGAAATTTATTTATTCTCTTCTCATGCTGAAGCTTATAAGTTTTAACCATGTAGTTATGTTATTATTGACAATTCTAATGGGAGGAAGAATTCCTAGACTCTCTTACAAGTGGATTCTGTATAAGTTGTTTATTGCCAAGTTCCAACACTTTTGTAACTTATAAGAAATTTTATGCCTATTTTTGGCTAGGATTGCATTTGAATTTTGTTATAGTATCTAATATGTGCTGACCAAAATATATCCAAGCGTCAACAGGCATATCTAAAGTTTCTTCATGTACCCATTTCCACTTTAGTGATGTTCAAAATGTCAAATTTTTAGAGATCTTAAATGGTAGGCTAGGCAATAGTAAACAAGAGAACTAGTCGATTGTGGACTCATAGACAGTGTGCACTATTATAGCACTATTTGTAATATTTATGTGTATATGTTTTATTCTTAAACTGATGGGAACTGTCAGAATCAGAAAAAGTAGAATAACTGAAGTATTCTAGAGGATGTCAACAGTGATTGAATTTTGTGTGTTTATGGAGGCCTATTTAAATTTAAACTACCAATTTTTATAGTTAACAAGGTGTTGTACCCAAAACCAAAATTTTTGCTTCACTAAGGCATTTTGCTTAATTGAGTCTTAATCTTGTTAAAGTGTTGTCAAAAGGTCGTTTTTGGGGTTTTCAAATATGGAGTTGGTGTCAGTACTATGTCAGTCTGTTACTGAAGAGATTTTAGAAAAATGAAAATCAGGCGAAAAACATCAAAATTTTCTATCCTACGGAGAAGACACATTCTAAAATGGCCCTATCTTTTTGAGACTCGAGATCACATTTTTAGGTTTTGTCACCTCGGCCGGTTGTTGTCCGGCATCACGTCGGTAGCGTGAATATATTTCAAGCGGACTGTTTGAGCAAGTTCTGAGGAAGATCTACGATTACCGTCGAAAGCAAGAATTGGACAGTTAACTCTTCCGGAGAAAGCGGCTTTACTGAGAGAAAGAAGCGCCATCTTTTGGGGAGTGCGGGCCGTAGGTTTTGGTGAATGTCATCAAGACGTTTATCTTACATTCGTTCAAGCTTCGCGACGCATCCGTCAGAGGGTGAATCTGAGTTGCTGAAGCGCCTGAACCTGAGGTCAAACGTTGGGTCAAATCTCAGTCAAACTATCAGAAGAAAGAGCAAAAGAGCACATTTTGAGAAAGGCGCCCAAGCTTTTCGGGCCTTTAATGCTTTCTTTCTGATGATTTCAGATATTCAATGTGTCCGTGTTACGTTCAGCTTTCCGTTGCCTGTCTCCGTCAGATCAGAAGATGTCTCGTCAGCTTGCAGTGGAAGTTTTTATATTATTTTTGTCGTTTCCAGAAATGGCTAAGTCTGGAATGAAAAGAGAAACTTTTGAAAGGGGCGCTCTTGTTTTTCACACCTCAGATAGCTGGCGTTTAAGAAATGGCCTTTCGGATGTGATGCGGAAACGAGCTTGGCTTATGATGAACACGAGTTCGATCCACGAAAGTTGATAAATCCCGAAGTTATGAAGGATTTTGTTTTTCCTTTCGTTCGAAATGCAGAAGTTGAAATTTGACTAAGTCAGGGAAAAAGCGCAGCTTTTCAAAAAGGCGCTTGGATTTTTGAGCCTTCAGATGTCAGTTTTATGACATGCAGTATCAAGATATCATTTGATCAGTTTTTACTCAGCTCCGCAATGCACCTGTCAGCCAGCCAATCGGAGAAGTCAGTCAACCAGTGTCAGAGGATGAACAGAGGTCCCGACAGAGGTTTTAGCTTAAATTTTCATAAAATTTGGCTAAGTCTGGAATTCGCCCAAGAGTTCAAATTTGAATTTTCGAAAGTGAGTTGAATGGACGCCTTAACTGGAGTTCTGACTGCAGTTAGACTGAACGATTTCTGGGTTGTCATCTTCAGTTCATATGTTTGCATGTGGAGTGATCTTTCAGTTTGCATGTTCAGTTAACTATCTTGCATGTTCAGTTAACTTGATTGCATGTTAAGTTTAACTGAAGATAATCACTAAAAGTCAACTGAAGTTTGCATGCATGGCGAATTTGGTCAAAATTGAGAAGATTTTAGTGAAGATAACGCTTCATCAAATGTTAACTGAAGTCATGAAAAGGGACGCCATATTTTGATGAAGCATTAGTTTGTGAAGCGTGAAGCATAAAATTTGTGAAGTATGGCGAATTTGCATGTCAACTTGAGTTTCAAAAAGGTCGCCATATTTAAGGTTGAGTAGTGAAGCATCAATTTGTGAAGCTACGCACTTTTTAAGGGATTGCAACTTTAATTCAAAAGGGTTGCTATTTTTAGTTTTTATTATATTGAAGCATGGCGCACTTGTTGAATGACAACTGAAGTCTTGAAAGGGTCGCTATTTTTAGCTTTGTGAAGTTGGCGAATTCACCTTTTGTCAACTAAAGTTCAAAAGGGACGGCATAAATGATGAAGCAAAATTTTGTGAAGTTGACGCATTCAACAAAGATTGTTAACTGAACTTCTAAAAGGGTCGCTATTTTTAGCTTATTCTTTGCATGAAGATGGCGAACTCTTATCTTATTCTTGTTGTTAACTGAAGCTATCTAAAGGGCACGCCTTAGGTCAGATTGATGAATCCAAAGAGAATTTGAAGATGGCGAACTTAAGACAAGTCTTAACTGAAGCTTAAGTCGCATGTTTGAGTTTTAACTAAAGATGTGAAAGGCTAACCCTAATGCGCCCACCTTTTGAGCTTGTTTATGTTCCAGTTAACTGTGAAGGGGTCCAATGAGAAGCCAAGCGCCATTTTTAATGCATGCTTTGTTTAGTGCGAATTTCTTATGATGAAATTCTATATATTTCAAAGATGGCGTCCATTATTGCATCATCTTTTGCTCTGAAAGCTTGTATTCTTTTGGGCGACCAGCAAGCTTAAGGTGATTCAGGTGTCCGTTTTCAGCGTTCTTCGAAGCTACGAGCTCATATTCTTCAGAGGAAGTCAATTCTAGACTTCATTTCCACTTTGCATGCAGGTTTTATAAAGATTCGAAGAAGAGATTTGCAGATTTTTCAGAAGCAGACAAGCAAAACTTTCTATCTTCTGTCTTATTTCTTCTATTTCTCACCTTAGGTACTTTCTTCGCATGCCAGAGTAATTCAACACATTTTCAGAATCTGTTCATCTGGGTTCTCATATTTCAGCGTTTGCAACAAGACCCACTTCTTAGATTTTTTCGAGAAAATCGCCCCGTAGCCTTCATTCTGAAGCTCTGAGCCTTTTTCCGAGAATCTCTTTGCATGTGGGCTTGAATCACATTTTTCCAAAATCCGGCTATGCAGGTTTGTTCGAGGTAGGTTATTGCACAAACCCATGTTCGAGAATTTCTTGAAAATTTCTCACCTTCGAAGCTATTTTTAACCTTGTTGAGTTTTTGAGAAAGTTCTTCAGCATATTGACTTCTGATCCAAAGTCACCATTTCAAAATGCGGATTTCAATCTCATTGATTTTCAAGGTGAAATCGAGTCCTTACTAATTTCCACCAAGACTTGAATCTGGACCTAAATCATGGTACATCGATTGGTCAATCTGAGCAGTTTAGAAGGTGTTAGCAGCAATTCAATGAGGAATCTTGAGCGTTCTGGGTTGCTGGCAGCGGCATCCATTCCTGTTTCTATCTTCGATCTTGAGTTCGTACTTGCTTGCATTAAGCATTATGACTCGTCTTCACGACAGATCAGATCGGTTGATGGAAGAGTGGTTTGCAGTCTCAAGCCGAAGGACATAGAAAGATGTTTTGCTATTTCTCCTCGCTCAGATAACTTTACTGTTGATCTTGAAGCTTGTGAGAAGATATGGGACGCTGATCATCAACGTTCACAGAGAAAGGTTGCTCAGAAATGGTTGACAATTCAGAAAACTAACTTGCCTAAGAAGGTTGGTCGTGGTGAATTTAAAGGAGAAGTTGCTGTTTTGATCACCTTACTCAATCGAGTTACCGGCCAGTCAGATGCTAATACTTTCCGTCCATGGATGTTCTACCTGATTACCAGAATCCTTGATAGCACAGAGCGTTTTGACTGGGCTATGTTAATTAGTGATTGCTTACATCAGCAGATTTCTAACTTTCTCAAGCATCACGAGTTTCATATGATATCTTATTTGGTCTACTTGGTGGCATTTCAAGGTAGTTTCAGACTTCTTAAAACCAATGGTACTCTCGGTGTTCAGCGTATTCATGAGTATTGTCCACAGCTAGAGTTTTCTCAGTCTGAGCAGGACTTCCGAGTGGTGAATGATCACTTTGCCATGAGAACCGTGAGGGATCTTGATGATGAGATGCACATTCGTATTTCAGCCGAGGCCAAATCAGCAATGGAGACTTGGGCAGATTGGTTCATACAGTTTCCTACTTTCACGTACCTCCGAGTTGATGGTTATGTTGGAGAGCCTCTGATGTTGCCGAGATATCCGTCAGACAAGATTGTCTTTATGGAGTTCCTCAGGCAAATGCAGCACGTTCACTTCTTTCTTCGTAGTCGTCATAAGGCTGCGGCAACTTTTCCATTCTCATTGGGAATTTTCACATGTGATGCAGCAACAGATGCCAGGCGTATGTCTACTGAGATAGAAAGGTTCAAATTCAAGCCTTATACTGAGAGGCGTTCCTATGATCCTCTTGGACATTATGCAAATCGGTTAGAGCGAGGGATTGCACATACGCCGAAACTTGAAGACTTCTGGGCAAATTGTGAAGATGAATTCGAAGTTCGTCGTCGTCACTATTGTAGACTTACTGTTGGTCAGCTCTCTGATTACTTGTCAGAAGATGTTGATGGTTTGTCAGATGATGATGGTGAAGTTCTTCTCAATTCTTATGTTAAGGATCAAGTTGCTAGGCAGCCACTTCGCTCACCTGATTGGTATGCTAAGGAGAATATTTCTATTGAAGAGGTTTCCAGATCAGTTATCAAGACTAGTAAGTTGTTCTTGGAGAGCAAGCGAACACGGAAGTCAGTTCCTGTAGCAGAGCCGCCAAAGGATGTTTCTTCGTTGCCTTCTACTTCTAGAGCAAGACCCAGAGTTAAAGCCATTATAATACCTCCGGAAGGAGTTAGACTCAGTGGAAACACAGGGAAAAGAGCTACTGGTAAAAGGAAGCAGAAACAAATTGAGAATATTCCTGAGATTCCAGTAGAGACAGTTATTCAAACTGAGCCTCACGTTTCACTTCCTAGTTCACCTCACGTTCCGCCTATTGATATAGATTCTGCGCCTGAGCCACAAATTCAAGCAGGATCGGAGACAACTGAAACACCACAGGTTGATACATCAGGGACAGTCTCTCCACGAATTGAAAATATTGTTTAGTCTTGTTGGCTTGAAAAGTCTTTGGGAAGACAAAGGCGTGAACCGTCATACAACCTTGATTTGTCAGAGTTTGGTGAGCCCTATCAGAGGAGATCAAACAAGAAGATTAAGAAGCAAGTGCACATCGAAAAGACCCCTGAATCAGAGATTGTGATAGAAGTTGCAGTGCCTCCAGAAGGTAAAAGCTTGGATGAGGTCGAAGTGGGTGACTTTACATTCACTAAGGCAAATCTTGGCAGGATCACACGAGAGACAGATGTATCTCTTCTTAAGATTGTTACCAATAATCTTGAAGAGCGTATCACGAAGGATGGAGAAGATAAGGCTTTACTCAAAACTGAAATTAGTCAACTTCGTCAATACATTTCTGATCTTGTTCATGGGAATCCAAATAGAGCAGCTGTTCTT
>VDFB02341007.1:0-60004 GCA_007258455.2 Sequoia sempervirens
TAGGAAGAAACTCTTTTTATGGCCCGAATCACTCCTAGTGATGTGAAAATTCAAAATATTACAAAAGAGTCTAACAATGAAGAGGGTGAAGTTGATTTAGAAGGTGAGTTGAAATGTGCATTGGGTAAAATAAAAGAAATCAACAAATATGATTGTTTAGTTGAAGAAACAAAGTTGGAATTGGAAGAAAATAAAAGAATGTTATAGGTTACAAAAACTCAATTAGAAAGTAAAGAGAATCAATGTAGTTCTTTAGAAGCTAAAATTATGAAGCTTAGAAAAGAACTTGAGTTAAATAACAACAATAAACTTGTTGATATGTTAAGTAAACCAAAGGAACATAAGGACATGAAAGACCTTGGTTTTGTAAAGGGTCAATGTTCCTATGATAATGAACTTAAGAATGCAAATCCTCAAAAATTTCAAAAGCCTCTCAGAAATAATCTGCCATTCAGATTCTCAGGCTATTGCTTTTATTGTCATCAATATAGTCACAGGGCAAATAATTGTAAATTTGTAACAAAAAGGAAGCCAAGCTTATTGGATGGTAAAGTTTTTAACTTTCTTAATAGCTTAAGATGCTATAGCTGTAAAAATCTTGGGCACATAGCCAAGTTTTGCAACTCAAATAATATTGACCATCAAAGGAAAACAAATAAGATAATAAAACATGTCTAGATGCCAAAAGGTGGAAAAAGGCCGAGGCCATGATAGTCGGGGTTGCACTTCATGCAAAACAAAAGGATATTTGGGTAATTGATAGTGGTTGCTCCCATCATATGACTGGGGACATAAACAAATTTACTACATTTGAAAACTACTATGAAGGAACAATAAAGTTTAGTGATGACTTCTATTTGCAAATTATTGGTAAGGGAACTATTCTTTTAGAAAACAATACACCTTTAGAAGATGTCTACTTTGTGGAGGGTTTAACTCACAATTTGTTGTGTGAGTCAGATTTGTGATAGTGGTTATAGAGTGATGTTTACTACACATGGATGCAAAATACTTAAAAACTCAGGGCAAGAAATTGCCTCTAGATTAAGAATAAAAGACAAAATTTATAACTTACATGGATCTAGAAATGATGGCCAGAACAATGTATGCTTCATGAGTCAAATAGAAGAAAGTAAACTTTGGCACAGGAGGCTGGGGCATATAAATTATGACAACTTAGTAAAGATCAGTAAGAACAAAAATGTAAGAAACATGCTTGTTATATCTAAACTAGAAGGTGATACTTGTAAACAATGTCAGGAAGGTAAACAAACAAGGTCCATTTACAAGACCAAAGAGAATTCATCTACGGAGCCCATTCAATTGGTTCACATTAATTTGTGCGGTCCCACAAGGACTAGATCACTTAATGGAGAAAGGTACTTTATGTTGTTCATTAATGACTACTCACGAATGACTTGGGTCACCTTTCTTAAACATAAATTTGAAGCTTTGAACAGATTTAAGGTTTTCAAGAAAATGGTAGAAAGAGAAACATGATTCAAACTGAAATTCCTAAGATCTAACAATGGAGGTGAATATACTGTTGGAAGATTGGAATCACTAAGAGGGGGCATGAATAAGTGATTCATGTAAGTCACAATTTTTTTACAAATCCAAGGATTTAATTGACTTTTGAACCAAAAGATCAAATGATAGTTTATAGAACATATTTGACTTGTGCATGAACAATATTGTGTTTGCATTAACCATGAATTGAACATAAGGACATAACATTAACATAGGTTGAACTTAAGATGTTTTACACTTTCATATGTATCAGAGCCCACATTAATAACATAACCTTTTATGCATGATATTTTGACATAAACATTAGCAGAGATGAAAGACTGATAATTAACAACCATCCAATGCATTTAATGACACATTGAGATCAAATAGATAAGAAAAATCACACACAGAAAATCATCACATAACACAATATATGTCCTAAGTGGAAAACCCTCTTGGGGAATAAAAACCACTCAAAAAATCTCTCTTTATTCACTTAGAGCACCAACTCTTCAAAATTCAGGAGCACCAACTCCACAAAGTTCAGGAGCACCAACTCCATAAAGTTTAGAAGCACCAACTTCATAAGATATAGGAGAACCAACTCCTTTACAATGCATAACAGTTATAGCACTCTATCAATACCCTAGAAGTGCAATTTACAGTCCTAGTGTCTCAATAGAAGACTACAAATATTTTCAATAAGCACATTGAAGAATGTTGTATGAGAATGACATCTGCCTTAAATATAATAATCTAAGAATCACTGATATACAGATTTTCAATGCAATACAACTTCTATACAATATATGTTAAGGATAAGTCTCATATTCTTCTTCCAGGTAACCAGAAAAATGTCTAAAGGTTATCTTTAAAAGTTGTTGCGTGAAATAACCTCTATATGTAGTATCAATAACTATAAACCAACTTGGGTTAGGGTTACAGGTGAGAAACCCTAAAGAGTCTTTTAACAAACTCTTTAACACATTTAAGCAGAGCAAATGAGAGTATTTCTATTACAACCCGGGAAGAATCATCCATAAACCCTAAAGGGTTTTAATCATAATAAAAAAAAGTTAAGCCCTTATCAATAATATTTCAAAACCAAAGATTTACTTGCAAAAACCCATACAGATTTGAGTGAGCATAAAAATAGTTTCATCCCTTTCAAATAAGATAATCCTTTTATCATTCTTAACAACTTCCTTAACAAATTGTCTCAAGGCCCACAAGCATCAAGAGAGTTTTTGCATTACTTGATTACAATGGAAGAAAACTGAACAAATACCATAAAAATCTGTAAAGGAGTTCCATAACTACCCAGCTGAAAGACACCAACAAATATTCTCCAGTGTATTCGAGCTTTGTCACTTCAAGTTGTTGACAACATTCCACTTGATCATTGCAAACCCTAGACATATTCTTCATGTGATTTTCTTCCCATCGCACCATAATGAGAGCTTTGAAATAACGAAACAACAAATTCCTTTTACCAAGCTTTGAGAACAAGCTTTTAACCTTTAGTATACCCGATAGCCTTGGGCTAGGATAAACTTTATCAAATATTTTAGCATGCCTAATTCTTTCCAATAGAAAAATTTATATGTCACTTTTAGTTCCCAATACCTTTTACAAGGTGATTGCTAGCAATGCCATAACTTATAAACCATATAGTAAATCAAAGATCTCATAACCATATAAGATGTTGATTACCTTAGCAAACCATGGAAGTATGTATTGACAATCCCACAAGGAAATGTGAGTATCAACTTCCTTAAAACAATATCATTACATTTGAATGTAACAAGGAACTTGAATTTCCTTATTTGATCAATTTGAAATACTTCAAGTGCAAAGACCACAGTGATGTCAATGATGCCAATGCAACCAAACTAAACCAAAAGTCATCTCAAGAAGCCAGATGTAAACACCATTATACAAATCAAGTATAAATATCATGAATGCCTTAAAACAATACAGTAGTGCAATAATATGAGATTAATAATGCACTAATATATCATTCAAAGAAAAAATGATAATAATCAATTGAATATACCTGTGACTTGTAACCTTGAAGGATCAAACTAAAAAACATCCTGTCAAAATGATAAACACTATCAACATCATCATATATCAAAATTCTGAATCAAAATCTTGTAACTGCAGCATATCATTCACCAACCACATATGAATAAGTAACCAATATAAAAACATATCATATCATACATGTAGCTGAATATCAGAGAACTAGTGCATATCATAGAACTAGTCTTGTCATCAAGGACAAACCAATATCATAAACAACTAAAATCCAACATATACCTCTATTGAATTTTTGGGATATTGTGAGAAACATGGCATTAAGAGACAATATTCAACCCCTAGAAAACCACAACAAAATGGGGTAGCAAAAAGAAAAATAAGAACAGTTAAGGAGATGGCTAGAACTATGCTTCATGATGCAGGTTTGGAAAATACTTATTGGAAAGAATTTGTTCATACAAAAGTTTACATCTTAAAAAAAGTACAATTAAGAGTGAAGACTAGGTATACACCTTATGAACTCTGGTATAGTAAATCTATAAATATCTCTTATTTCAAAATCTTTGGCAGTAAATGCTATATTAAGAGGGATGCAGGTAATCTAGGAAGTTTTGATTCACCAAGTGATGAAGGAATATTTCTAGGTTATTCTACACACAACAAGGCATATAAATGTTACAATAAAAGATTGAAAAGAATTGTTGAAGGCTCTAATGTCAAAGTTGTTGAGAATGTGCAGCAAACTGAAAATTAGTCTCATGATCAGCAGAAAGAAGAAGGTGTCATATTGAATGAAATTGATATAAAAGAGAAATCGGAAGAAGGTTCAGAGCATGAAGTGCCTCAAGAAACTCCACCAAGTCTTAAGACACTAGTAATTTCCAAAGCCTCTAAAACAACCCCTAAAAATTATGCTTATACTTCTAAAAAAATATTAGAGAGAAATCACCCACATGAACATATTGTTATCAATAGGATCTACACCCGCATGCAAGGCTAAGAAGCTCTACAATCCTATGTAACATGGGATAAAACTCAGGTTGTGGGTGACTTGTAATGAGATTGAACCTCCATATTCTAGGCCGACTTCCTATATGATCTTCTTCAATTAGTTCACTTGACTGCTCTTCAAGGCAAGTTGCTTTCAATTCATTCATGTCGGCCTCTTCAATGTAGTACAAAGGGAGTTCCAAAAAAAAATTAGATGCTTCATCTTCATGGAGAACTTGATCTGATTTATTTTCATGTTTATCCTGATAGTGAGTCATATCTTCATGCAAAACAAGCTTGTCAGATTGCAAAACAAGACTATCATCCTTGCCTTCATGGATCAATGACTCATAATTTTTTTTAGCATGTTCTTGTTGTTCCAAAACAACCGGTAAGTTAAGCATATGTATGTTGTCTTCTTCATTGTCAACAAATCCAAGAAGTTGTTCAAACAAAAAAATTGAATCTTCCTCCTCATATGTTGCCTTCTCCAATGAAACCTAGACAACTTGTCTTTGCAACATAATACTTTCACCTTGTAGCCTTTCAAATCTTCTCTCATTCTCATAAACAACATTAGAAAACTTCGCAAATGAATCAAAGTGCAAAGGATTTAATATTAAGCTTGAACCAACCTTTTCTACACATGCATTGTGTTCATTTTCAGCTAGAAGCACCCTATAAACAGCAAAAACCTCTTGCTTCACATGTGATTTTTTTGATTTGCTGGCACAAAAGGGACTGCAAGAACCTTCAGCTACTGAAGTAGGATCACTAAGTTCATTATGAGGTGTTTCAGCCTACTCTTGTCTATGAATTAGCTATAGTATTGAAGGAGCACTCCTAAAACTTGGAACTTTAATTGGTTTGGTCTCTACAACCCCTTGCTCCTATTCAATCTTTTGCTACTCTAAACGGTAAACCTCTAAAGCTAAGCACAATGGATTTACATTTCTAATCTTTTCCATGAGGAGTGAGATATCCAGATCAATGGGTTGCTCTATAACTACACTAAGCTGTACCTAATTACTTTCCTTAACTTGCAAAGGATGTAGGCTTATGAAATTTGGCTGATTTGTGAAATTAAGAGGCTCATTTTGCTTAAAACTTGGAATTTCATACTTACAAATCTCATCTTAAAAGGGTTGAATCTCATCTTGAAAGGGTTGATCTGGAATGAAGAGAGTTGTTTGGACCTCATGATTTTGAGCAAACAAAAACTTCATCTAGGCTTCTTTTGCAGCTAACTCCCTCTCAAGCTTTTCTTCAAAATGTATCTGTTGAGTCTCCAACTCCTATTCATGAAGGTAGGCCTGATAGTCTAACTCCTGTTGCTACAAATCAAGCTCATGTTGCCTCTTGTACTCTTCTATCTACTTTGTGATGTCTAAAAATATGTCCTTGGTTGCATTCATGTTTTTCTTCATATCCTCAACCTCTTGGAGTTAATTTTGGACATATAAACTTTGATATGAAGGTTGAGTAGGGGTGGGTGGGAGGTAAGCATGTTGAGCATGTTGATATGTTGTTGTTGCATGGTTGTTTGGGATAAAACCAACAATGTAATTGGCCTGATATGGCTGATAAGGTGATTAGTTGATAGTATTTTCATAGTAAGGGGGTAGGTATATAGGATATCCATGAAAATATGTCATTTCTATTCATATAAATGCTGGAAATTAGAATATTAAGCTTGTATTTGAAACATACCAGCACTTGATCACTTGAAACCGGTAGATGTGTTCGGAGTTGCTAGGTATAAACCATAACCTCTGAAAGGAAAAAAATACTGCTATATATACCAGAACAACAACTTGAACTCTTGAATTCTTTCTCTGAAGCATGCTTTAGAGTCCCACCGAGTGTGCCAAAATTGTTATCAATAGGATCTGCACCCGCATGCAAGGCTGATAAACTTTGCAATCCTGTGTAACATGGGATCAAACTCAGGTTGTGGGTGACCTGTAATGAGATTGAACCTTCGGATTCTAGGCCGACTTCCTATATGATCTTCTTACTATGGACTAAAAACTTGCTTGGAAAAGGCAAAGGATTAAATCTAATGCAAAACTAGAAAACCAAACTGTGGTGATTCACCAAAAAGGAAACTAATGTACAGACCTAATCACAACTAAAATTCTCAAAAATCTCTTGACACAACCTAATTTGGGCACTTAAATCACATAAATAATTTGTTAAGAGGATTTGTTTAATCTTTCCCTCACAAAGGAAAAATAGGGTTTTCACAATTTAAGAGGAAAAGTAAACAACACAAGCATAATTAACAACCTATAACAAACTTCCTTTTATACACATGTATTAATAAGTGAGAATTTTTTTTAAAGGTTTCTATACAAAACACATTAAACTTGCATCAAATCGCTATAAAACACAAGGCATCAAAAACGAAGGGAAACACTTGCTTTGATGAAACATTCGAAGGAAACTCTACAATAAAACAATGTCTGATAACCTGTAGAACTTGCTGAATATATTAATCTATAAAAACCGAGTTACATGAAGTCTTTTTGTTGAAGGCAAAGTTAGGAAACAAGAACTAAGGAAAAAAGAATAAATTTTTCCCATAAATACAATGTGAGAAAATTCCAAAGAATGAGAAGGTGGAAGAAATAGTTCACTGAAAGTGAAAACCACCTCAAAAATCTCTCCCATGAGCAAAGGAAAAAACAGTGTGAAAAGAGGGCCCACCAATGCTATAACTTAGATTCAACAACTTAGAACTCTGTGTCACAATGTGTATAACTAAAAAGTAACTCGAGAATTCCTCTAAATGCATGGAGGTGGCACTGAAAGTGATAATATCTCCTCAGGAGCAAAGATGAAAGTCCCTAAAAAAAGGGCTCAAAACTGGAGCTAACTACACTCTCACTATCTCAAAATAGTCATGCATTAAATTTGACCCAAAAAGTCTTCAATAAACACTTCTCCAACTGAAGATGTAACTCAAAAAGTGCCCCCTTGCATGTAATTCTTAAAGACATACAAATCCTCAACTCCACATGAATGTGAGTGAAATTTTTTTAGTATTGTCCCCTTTTGTCAATAGTTGTTTTGAAAGATTATTAAAAAGCAATTAATTAATTTTTCTTTTAATAACTTTCAAACCAAAACTTACAATAAAACTAAAAGGGGGAAAATAATACAAGTAAATGAGCACATGTCCTTGATAGAAAAAAGAACCCCCTTTATGACTCCTAAGCTCCATCATCATGCAATAGCACCTCATGCATAATATTACTCACCACCTTTTTAAGGTATCTATCATAATGCAAAACATTCATTGTTTATTAGCCACCACATTTACATATATGATATTCAATATTAATCAAATATTATATGCATTCAACATATAATATTATCGGCCACCCCAACACATAAAATATATTTCTCAAGGCATATGTTATAATTTTTGGAGCACAGGCTAAGGGATAATAAGTGGAGATATTCCTATTGACCACCATTTGCTAGCATGAAAACCCACGGGGAAAAAGAAATAATCATTTAAAAAAAAAAACCCCCACAAAAATACCAAAGTATGTGAATGAAAAAAGGGAAAAACATCAAACCCTAATCATTTGCATCATTTTGTCTTTGGCTTGAAGGAGAGCCTGGTAGAGAGGCGTCGCCATGGGAGTCTGTGGAGAGCTCAAAATTCACCATACTTGGGCTACTTTCTTCATTTTTTCTGTTGAACTTCCCAAGAAATCAATGGTAAAACAATCTGCGAGCATTAAAAAATGTTTTGATTTCATTTTTGAAGAAGTTTAGGGCCTCTTAGCCGCGACCTGTATCATATTTCTAATACATTTCTCTATGATTTACCTTTTTGTTGACTCCTCAACTTCTGGGACGCCATTGAGAGTTATTTTGAAGCTTCATCTGTCGCAGATTTGACTGTATTTTTCTCACATAAATATATGAAGGTAAGTTTCTATCATTTAAATCTCTGTTATTATCAACCTTTTCCTTTGATAGAAGCTTAAGTTTGAACAAAATAATGAATGTAGCTGCTTCTTTCCTTGTATTTTGTGAAATTTCTGAATATTTCTTCATTATGGGCCGCTGCTATACCTATTCATTTCCTTATTCTTGTGTAAAAATAGCTCGATTTGAGCTCATTATGAATAAAATAGGGAAGATATTTTATTTCCCTGTACATTTTGATAAGGAAAAATGGAAGTCTTTGCATATTTTTGTCATAAAGGCCGCGGCCTCTCTTTTGCATTTCTGGGTATCTCTCCTCTTTGTAGTAAGTCATTGTTATTTCTGTAAATGTTGAGGGTTTCTCCTTAATATTGTTCTTTAACCCTTGCTTAAAATGGGTTTTTGGTCTCTCATTGCACATAGCCTCTACAGGCTACTCTTGGTTGTATCTCCATATTCGGATTTCTGTAACTAAAAGCTTGCTTCAAACTCAAAGAAGTTATAAAATGAAAGAGTATATTTTTCCTTTTCTTGTAGAGAATTGAAGATTAATTGTTTTATTTTCTGTATACTCATTTGATCTAAAAGCCACCATGATTATGTTGGTTCAAGTTTGATCTCACAACCATGGTTGTATTTCCTCTATTTGGATATTCTTCTATTTTGCAAATGGAATTTTCAATTCAACAGAATGAAGGCCTTCTTCTCTTGATTTTGTTGTGTAAATTATGTTGTGCTTTGCATTTTATAAACACAAAAGGACTGCTCTCATGTTCTATACCATTGTATTATTGTTCCTGGCATACGTTAGTGCTCATTTCTCAAGAATTTATTGTTGCTCATTGAGAGATATTGCTGCCTTTTTCTCTTGATTGAGGGCTATCATCTAAAAGTCTTGTATTGGACTGTCTTATACATTGCTTTTGAATATATCAGTATCACAAAGAATGTTGTTAATGCTTTAAAGTGACTATCCAACTATTATGAGATTGCTTCCCCATTATGAACATGATGCCTCCTTACAAGGAATGCCTGATGATTGCTTCTTGATTAATCTCTATTATAGCAGTCATTCTTGATGACTGTTATGAATATTTATAACTCTCATGCGTAAATAAGAGAGTGTCCTCTTGATATGCTGGACTCAAACCTTATGGAAGCCCATTTTGCTCCACATATTTGATGAAAATTGATCATGAACATAATGAACCTGTTCTTGCACATTAAACGAACTAGTTAGCAAAATAATTGAAGCTGAAAGCTTCCATTGAACTTTGTGCTCCTTGAACATCTACTTTTTTGATGACTTAATCATCTGGTGAATGCCTGATAGGATGCAAATTACATTTTTGTTGGTAATATATGAATAAGGTAGAATGTGATTTTTCATTGCTCTAACACCACCTTTCAACAATTTTGCAAGTAACCCTTAGAGCTGGAGTTGAACCAAGAACTAGAGCTGAACCAAGATCATCACAACTATAATAATGATTCATCATTCCAGGTAATGATGAATCACCTTCTCTCCTTATTCTTACATTATCTTTAGTTGTGTGATATTCATTTCTTTTTTTGTATTGAATATTTGATCAAGTAATCAAATTAAGCTACTCCCACGGCTTGTGTGGGACTTTGGTTTTTACAATATGAATAAAGTAGCATTTCTTATGAAAATTTATGAGTTCTTCTATTACAAACATTTGCATAATAACACTATAAATTCACAAGTAATTAGATTTTGGAATATAATGAATACTTTAGCAAAAATTTTGTACCTTTCAATGAGGAATGCAATTCAACTCTACCTGTTTTGAGTTGTAGCTAAAAATAGGTAACACATATAATTGGTGATTTAGATTCAGGAATACAAACTAGAAGGAAAACTAGTGAAGCAAATCATGAGGTTCATTTATGTTTAGTTTCACAGTTAGAACCCAAAACATATGCAGAAGCTAGCCAAGATAAACTATAGGTAAAAGCTATGCAAGAAGAACTAAGTCAAATAGAAAAGAATAACACTTGGGAACTTGTCCCAAGGCCAAAAGATAAAATATTATTAGTGCTAAATGGGTTTTTAGGAACAAGCTTGATGAAAAGGGAAATATAGCTAGAAACAAGGCTAGACTTGTCTGTAAAGGGTATTCTCAAGTAAAAGGCATTGACTTCAATGAACTTTTGCTCCTGTTGCTAGATTGGAAGCAATAAGGATATTTCTTGCCTTCTCTATATATAAGAACTTTAAAGTATATCAAATGGATGTTAAAACTGCCTTCTTAAATGGTGATCTTGAAGAAGAGGTATATATGGAACAACCAGAAGGTTTTATTTATACAGGGAAAGAAAATCATGTATACAAGTTAAAAAAGGCTTTGTACGGTCTAAAACAAGCTCCTAGAGCATAGTACTCCAAATTAGACAAATACTTTCAAAGCCAAGGATTCACTAAAGGTGGAGTAGATAGCAATTTGTTTTTTATCACTAAAAATGATAATATTCTAGTTGTAGTGGTCTATGTTGATGATATTATTTTTGGTAGTATTGATGAGTAGCTATCTCTTTCATTTCCTAATGTTATGAAAAAGGAGTTTGAAATGTCAATGATAGGAGAACTTACATTCTTTTTAGGATTACAAGTTTCTCAACTTCCAAAAGGAATTTTCATTTCTCAAGTCAAATATGCAAAAGAAATGTTAATCAGGTTTCAAATAGATGGTAGTAGACCTGTAAGCACACTAATGGAAACTGGCTATAAACTTGGTAAGGATGAGGATTCACCTAATGTGGATCAAACATTATACAGATCCATGATTGGCAGCTTACTTTACTTAAGAACATCTAGGATTGACATAATGCAAGTTGTCTGTTTGGCAACAATGTTTCAAGCCTCACCTAAGTAAACACATTTAAATTTAGTCAAACACATTTTGAGATATATAAATGGTACGATAGACTATGGTCTTTGGTATCCCAGGAATGATAATTTTACTTTGTTAGCTTATACTGATGTTGATTGGGCTGATTGCATTGATGAAAGAAAAAGTAAATCTGGTGGAGCATACTTTATGGGTGGAAGACTTGTTGCCTGGCAAAGCAAAAAACAAGAATTTGTTTCATTATCTACTGTTGAGGTAGAATACATTGTTGTAGCTGCTTGTTGCACACAAGTACTATGGATGACACAAACCTTGCAAGATATACAGGTTAAGGTATCAAAACTAGTTTCTATTCTGTGTGATAACAATAGTGCAATCAATATCTCCAAAAATCCTATTATGCATTCACTTAGCAAGCACATTGAGATAAAATATCATTTTCCAAGAGAAAAGGTGCTTGCAAATGAAGTCCTTCTTGCATACATCTCCACAAAAGATCAAATTGTTGATATTTTCACAAAACCTTTAACCAGGGACAGATTTGAATACTTGAGAGATCGACTTGGTGTCTTCTCTCTTACTTCTTTGCAATAATGTCTTATATCAGCATGGTTTCAAGGGGAGCTTCTTAGCATATTTTTTATCCTTGACTCTTGATGCTCTACAATTGCTTTAGTTTATGCAATTTTGTTGTTGATCTCATAGGTGCAGATAGTGGTATCATGATACATTCTGATGATTCTTGTTGATAAAGTAGGTAATACCTCCTCACTTTCTCAGTTTATGTTTCTTCACCTTGGCATTGTTGTCAAAAAGGGGAGAAAGACCAGTTGCTACAGGATTACTTTGACATATGCATATACTATTACAAGATTTATTGCATATACTATTACAGGATTACTTTGACAGATGCATATGTTGTTATAGGATTACTTTGATGATTTACAACTTTTTTTACAGCTTTGGTTGCTCATGCTTTGATGCAAATTTTTGATTATTATGATGTTGATCCGATGTTCATCAGATTTTTTTATTATGAAAGTGGTGTTGATGGTTACGGTTACATGTTTAGTAGGGTTGAATTGATGGTTTTGATAGGTACAATATTGGGTTATTTGACACCAATGCCAAAGGGGGAGTTTGTTGACCTCGGTGGCATATTTGGTTGGCATTGTGTCAAATAGGTATATGCAAGGTTTCGAGGTGATTGACAGGATCACAGGTATATGACACACTTGGTATGGCACACATGGTATACATGATGACATTTGTTTATTTGTTTAGCATCATTAGATTGGCTAATTGTCATGGTTGGCACAATATACATTTGATGGGTTGTACAAAAGATTGCAAGACTTTGGTTTTTCTACCTATATGAATATTCTCCATATGAAAGTGGTGTTTGATTACTTGCAGAGCACACACTATGCTTACATTGTGATGAGAATTCAGGTTAAATTTTAAAAGGTCTATAGACCTTATCATTTGCATCTCATATGTTTTTAAGGCTTTGAAAATCTTATCATTAGTATTACTTGTATTAAGGCATCATCACGCTTGTCACTTGCACCGCATATGGTGCTAGGAACTAAAAGTGACATAAGAGTTTTCTTTTGGAAAGAATCCTTGTCGGGCATACTAAAATATGTGATAAAGTTTATCCTAAGCCTGAGGTCATCAGGTATACTAAAGGTTAAAAGCTTATTTGCAAATCTTGTTAAAAGGAATTTTTAATTTCATTATTTCAAAGCCCTCATTAGGGCGCGATAGGAAAAAAATAACATGAAGAATATGTCCAGGGTTTGCCATGATTAGGTGGAATGTTGTTGGCAACTTGAAGTGACAAAGCTCGAATACATTGGGTAACAATATTTTTTAGTTTTTTCCTCTTATTTTATAGTTATTTGTTTAAGGCTTAATCATGTAGAGGTAAACAATTATTTTTTCTCTCTTGCCGAAACTATTGGTTCTTCAGTTGGTATGTAAAAGGAAAATGGACATGCAGTTTAGATGGTTAATTTTGGTTACTATTTCAAAACCCCTATTTGGGTCTTTGGGTGTTTAGATTTGTTTACTTTACAAAGTAGATTTATTTCGATTGTTGTTGGAAATCTTTGAAAAGAAACAGATTCATTTGTTTCTCCTCTTATTTGTCAGTTTTTGTTCTTCTGTTGTGGATAGTTTCTATAACTAAAAACTATTTTGATTGGCTGAGTAAAAGATGAATATAAAAAGCAATGTTTTGACATTGTGTAGAGGGTCTTTTGAAGAAGAAATAAGAGATAATGTAAAATAAGTTGTAAAATACATCTAATATTTTGAAGACTCCCATTATGAGTTTTCAAGATATTAATGTATTGTTTGTTTTTTAAATGATGGTTATGCTGTAAAATAGAGTAACCCTTTGTATTTTACCTTCTATATTGTTTGTGATTAAAATCTATATGCCAGTGAGGCACAAGTTATCATGCTAGTGAGGCATTCTTGAAAAGTCAGTAAGACATTGTTTTATTGCCAGCGAGGCATTTGAAATCTATCAGTGAGATAGTATTTCCAATGAGGCATTTGAAATCTATCAGTGAGATAGTATTTCCAATGAGGCATTGTAAACATATTTTTTTTGGATTAAGCCAGTGAGGCATCATTTCTGGAGTGGTTTTTTATCCCTAGAGGGTTTTCCACTTGTCAAATTGCTTATCTTATGGTCTCATTGTTTTAATGTGATAATATGTCATGATTGTGATGATCTTTAGTTTGCTTTAATATTTCTTATTTCAGTTCTCTAATGATTGCATTCAATTCATGAATGCATTTATCATTGAAATATTAAGAGCATAAATTATTCTTTTTCAAGGAAAAAGTTGAAATTTGTCTAAGACACTGATTCACCCCCCCTCTCAGTGTCTTCTTCACTCTAACAATGTTCTGGTATTGATGGAGTAAAACCTAATTATCTATTGCTAAAAAAAATACTAAATTATGAAAACTTGAAATAATAGAGATGAATCTTTGAAAGTATCACCATCCTTGACAACGGCGCCAAAAATGTAGAGGCCCACTAATGTTTAATAAACTTGGTGTCAAACACAATTTAGAGGGGGTACTAACTGAATAGTCCACTAAACCCTTGAAAGACCTTTATTTAATTATCAACTAGGGATAATGTAAGCTTGTGATGGTGTTGGTATTGTATGTGCATTCAAAGATTCTTCACTACCTATATCATCCTAGCATAGGTGTTTATACACACTGGAAAACATAAATTGCATAACAGTGAAATTTGAAAAGAAGAATGTTGAAGCTATTGCTATGGGTACCTACAACTAAAGAATGTGACTAGTTTAGTGTTAAGGAATGAATTTTGTAACTAATGAATACCGCTAACTTGACTGATTTGACTCACTCTAGAGGACAATGCATGGAAACAAATAAAACATGAACATAAGACAAGATCTTACACAATTTCATTCACATTCACCACAAGAAGAATCTAATTAAGAAAAACATAATCATGAAAATAACTACTGTAACATAAATAAATATGCAAAAAGTAAAGTGGGGAATAGTTACCTTGAGTGGCCCTTGCTCAAGTGACTATCTCCATAGGATAAACTGAAATCTAGCTCCTCAAACTAATTCAACATAATAGTAACTAAAAAGATCTTCATTGCATATTTCAAGATATCACAATCCAATAAGATTCTTCTAAAATATCTTATTCATAAGAACATGATTGGAAAATAAAACATTGTTTGTGTGAAAATAGAAGCTAACTGAACATACCTATCTACTATATTTGCTACTTCAACCAACTAACTAACTCGAACACCAAACCATACATATAGGTGCGATGGATTCTTATTAGAACAAGGACTCAAAATAGAAATCTAATCATAAATCACCACTCCCTACATAATAGAAATAATAAAGTCTTAGTAACTAAAAACATAACTGAAAAGGTAGAAGAATTTGAATAGGACTATAACTTTGCTGCAATGGTAAAACTAAAACGTGGACTGTGGAAACAGTCACGTTGGATTCCCAATTGTGGCATAATTCTTCTCCTCTAGTAGTCTTATTAAATGATGTGATGATTCACAATCATTTTGAAAAATTGACACCTCCAATTCTACAATCGTTGTGTTCTTCTAACTTCCCCTACATCATTGTCTAAAACCCCCTTTTGTTGTGGGTTGCGCCTCCTAGTTGTTGCAGGCTACAATCTGCCTGCTCTAGCTCCTTGACTGCAAATAGTTAGTTCACACAACATCTACATAATACTAATAACCATAGCTTAAACATAGATATTCATTTCATTTCATATATATTCACATATTAACCATGCAACAACTATCATATCATAATCATATTCCCATAGACTTAAAACCAGGTTCAAGTTTGCATGATGATCATAAAAGAATAAAGTTATAGGAATATGTAGGAAATAAGTATTTAGAGATGTCTAAAAGCATGTACTAAAACAATAGAAGACTAACTAATAGTTTGCATCGTTAGAAGGGAAGGGTCACTTCCAATTGGAAGGCGTGTAGGGGACCGTTGGTCTATGGTTGGAGGTAAAATTCTTGGATGATGCTCCCCCTCTTGTAGATGACATTCCAAGACTTTCGAAATAAAAGAGTAATCTAGATAAGGTTACCTTGAATTTTTGCTCTTGTAAATTAGGAAATTGTATAAATGATCATGAATTCTATTTATAAACTATATTTGAAAAGATGGGTTTCATTTAGGTGAAGTTTAGTTATGATATTTCAATTACACAAATTCTATATAAAGTTCTTTATGCAACATGCAAATTATGTTATTGAAAAAGATTTTTTTTTATTTTCCTATTTTTGGAAACATTGAATTATTCACTTAATGAGTTAAAACCTCGGTGAAAACTAGAGAGTAAGGATTGGATATGTTACATCAACAATTGTTAAAAAAAAATTATTATGATTTTATGATAATATTTGTAGACACATAAAAATGTCCTAAATGATAGTACACACTTGAATTTGATATACTAACACTGTTTCATCCTAAAATCCATCCTCTTTTCGTTTATTTGATTAAATTAACCTAGTTAATTAATCAAAGGCTTCATTTTTACCTATTAATTTAATTAATCTAATTAGTTTAATTCACTTTCTGTCATATTCACCTTTCATCCTATCTAATCGAATAATGCAAATTATTTAATTAGCCTTCTTATGTCTTCTTATTTAATTAAATAAATCCTAGCCATCCTAGTTATTTAATTAAATATCCTAATCCCACCCCTTTCATTAAATAAATTAATTATTTAATGCTAAATCCTAAATTCCTCCAAAAGGGAATATTCCTATGGAATATCCCTCCCCTTTGCACATTAAAATTTGGTTTTAATTAACTAAATGCTAATTTTTCTCATCCATGAGAGAATATTCTCCCTCTTCACTCATTCAAAAAGGGAATATTCTTCCCCTTAACAAACTTTCAACCAAATTCTTGAGCAAGTTTTGAAAGTGTGATTCTTTGCATGATTGTGAGCCCTTGATTAAATATCAACTTGCATTTTCAACCCTTGATGGGAATCCATGATCCATGCTTCGATCTTCTTTCCATCCTGGCCATTGATTGATTCTTTCAATCTTGACCATTGGTTTCTTTTTTCCTATTCTATAAATAGACCTTGCATCTATTGAATAGGGATCCACCTATTTTAGAGCAAAATTATGCTGTTGAAAATCACACCCATTTGCATCCATGTTTTATGTTTAAAAGCATTTTTAGGTTAATTTTCATGCATTCTTAGCTTAGCATCCATTAATGGCTTCCATGATAACTTAGGTTGCATTCATTTAGTATATTATGAATCTAGGGCTTGCATAATTGAATCTTGTGTACATTTAGAATAGCTTTGCATACACTTACATCAAGAGCATTAGCGTGCATCATGTTAATTTAGCTTTTATCATGCTTTCATTCATATTTTTCATCAATTTCCATTGATTTTAATCAATAAAATCGATTGGAAAGGCTTGTATTATCCAAGGGATTTGGAAAGGGTCACCATTTCACATCAATAAGACACCACTCCCCCAATAAGATAAGATTTAATGTCTCAGAATAGATGTTTTTCAAGCTTTCATGTTTTATAATGTTAGTTTTAATGGCTTCCTCATTTTTATTGATATTGAATATCTTATTGGGATTGATGCTTAGTGGATTAAATATGCTTCGAATCCATAGGGATCAAATGTAGTTAACCTATACTATTTCATTAGTCACATTTTGGCACTAGGAGGGCTCTACTAATCAAATCTGAAAAATTTCTCTATAGATTCTCGTTTTATTGTGTTTGTAGGTTCAGTGACACACCTTATCAAAATTAGTGACGCACCTTGGATGTGTCACTATATAGTGATGCACTTGGGTTTGATTTTAGCAACACATAATTCATTTAGTGACACACTATTCAATTTCGTTACCGTATATTAAAATAGCGACGCTAAACTTATTTTTAATAACATCATGAATTTTGATTTAGCGATGCATTTGATTTGGTGATGCTATTGATGTCACTGTTTACTGTAGAGCGACACATTTGATTTTTCAATATAACAACGCATTTGCTATATGGTGACGCATTTGATGAAATTCAATGACCCAATTTATTTCAGCTTTGCTATTTACTAGTAAACAAAATAGAAACTGAATTTTGACATTTGTTTTAATTTTTTGATTTCATTTGGTTTCTAACATGTCACTGACTTCCAGTTTTTGTTCTTGAGGCTAACTGGTTTTGCAAGTTTGGGCAATAAAATTTGAAGTGAAGGAGCATATCATCATTTGATTATATATTGTAACAAGTGTTTTTACACTTATGGGGCAATTATAACCCATTTTATCATTCTTTACTTTATGTTTTAGGATCAACTGAATTTCCTTTTGGGTTTAAAATTAACGTTCAAAGTTGGTTAAAACTGAACCCACATATCCTCATTTTGCAATATCAGGTTTAAAATTGAACAAAACAATCCCAACACTTCAATTTGGTGCTTAAAGCGAACTCATTATGCTTGTCAAGGTTAAAATGAATGCGTGTTTGATTTGCTTGCATGTGCTTGTTGTGCGTATCCTCTCCCCTTGCGCTTCGTGCAATCTTGGGTGAAGAAAAACACACAAGTATAATTTTTCTTCTTGGAAGCACCTATCCTCTCCCCTTGTGCCTATTGGAAATCTTGGGTGATGAAAGCATTTTAAGCTTCACAATCTTTGTTACCTTTAGAGTGCCTACCTCCCAACTTGTGAGAGGGAATGACCCACATGGTACTTTCATTTTGGTTTGCTATATGAATAAATTGGTGTGAAAATAAATTAATTAACTGGAGTTGTCTTATACCGACGAATGTCTCCCCTAGTATCCTTGTGATACGCCAAAACCCTTAGATGTTTCTAAGGGCTGGGAGGCCTCTTAATTGAGTGAATAACCACATGTATAGGCACCAGTTTATCCTAAAAATCCTAACTAAGAACCTTGTTATTAGTGTCTCACCAATTTCACCTCCGAAGTGTATTTTGAAGTAGTGCATTGGAATAGCACTGTTCCAAGAAGTTACTTACCATTTCTAGTTTTTGGTTGAGGCATAAAGCAAATAGGGAAGGGACTCTTTTGCTTGGTGTGTCAAGATGTTACATTTCCTTGACATAGCCTATTTTTCCATTCCATCTTAACGGATTAATCATCTCTTAGGGGATGATGGTAAGCCTACTAAGAAATACACATCGACTTGAGCTAGGATTGTAAATGCTTTTGAGGTAGTTTGATACTTGTTTGGTTCCAAAACATTGCAAACAAACATCAATGATCTTTCTTTGAATTTCAAACCCTTTGGTTTAAGCATGGATACTCTTTGAAAAGCCTTGATATTGATGCTTGTCCTGAGGATTCTTATCCTTAGAGACTTCTAAATATCTTGACTTATATCTCAATCCATACTTCCCAAAGTGAACATAGGTAACTATGGCTCTAACTTCATGACTTTCACATATGGGCCTTGTGAAATGAATGGTGTTTTTTGCGTAGACATTTAGTTTGAAACTTAAGCAAGACAAGTGATGTGGTAAAAAGGAACTCATTAATCAAGATAAAATCATAAATTGAACCCCACATATGTGCTTGATCTCTCACCTTATGACTATTTGGCATCTGATTTCTCCACTTCGACAACCAAACCTTACGTCAGCTATCATACAACCAAAATTTGAGCTAATTGAAGGAGGACAAATAAACATAATCAATAGTTTGAGGAGCTTCACATTTGATACAAAAGAGACACCAAACTAGTGGAGAAACACAGCAAACATCTTAGACAAACAAGAGGAAAAATTTGATATTGCGATTGGAAGGGTTGTATTACCACCTCTTGCATGGCAATAGATATCTTCTTTTTAGGATCTTGTGCTTATCTTCATGATCTCACATAAAATCAAAGTCCCTAAATGAAGGTCCATATTCCCCCATTTCAAAGATAGACATCATAGTTCAAAGTTAAATAGAAAATGGGCCTTAAAACTTTACCGTAATTGAGACATCTTGTTAAGGAATTTTTTTGCTTGCCCTTTGCTGGGTGACCCTAATTTACATGTCCAGATTTTCCTTCTCATTTAATTCAACATTGATCTTTTGGGTTACTAGTTACTCATAGGGTATAGCATGTTTCTCACCACCTTGGTCTTGCAAAACAAAAGGTTCATTATAGGTTACCATTTTGGGTCAAACATTTCATCCACCCTTTACCATATTTCACACTTCACTTCACAAAACTTTACAAACTTTTGAACACACCAAAACTTTGGAGTTAGACATGTATCAACCCAAACCATAACTTAGATACTTTTTATGTGAAATGAATCCTTTTGGAAGCATTTAGTCAAGTTATCACTTTTTGGACTAGTTTATCTTGAAGGTCACAAGTCTATCTTAAAGATTCATAAGTTCATTAACATCTTTTATCCAAACATAAAAACATCAAACTTAAAGTCAAAAGTGTTGTCCCAAAATGTTTACAATGATCACTCCCCATGTCATTCACCTTTTCATCTCCCACTCACACCATTGCTCCAAAATGACTAAGAGTGGCCCTCTTACCTAAATTTGAGTCAACTAGAGAGTTTAAACATTACAAATCCTAACATAACTCTCCCATAGGTGACCCACAATTTATGGTAACAAGAAGATCACAATATAAGATAAATCATGGAGAAAACAAAAGTCACATCCACCACCAGTGATACCAACCCTCAAGAATTTGATCCAAGAGGTCATTCTTACCCCTCACAACAACCCCAAGATCTAGAGGGACCATATGAGGTAGAAGATGTTACAAATAATCCATTTGAGCTTACTAAAGAAGAAATCCTTGAGTATAAGCAAGAATGTCAAGCCTCAAATAAAATGCATTCAATTCCCCCATATTTTTCCACCTAAAACTTGAAACAAGGCTTGACTTCATTGACACTTCAATCAACTCCATTGCTAGGGCCAAATCAAATGCAAACTCCTAGCCTTGCAACTAGTCTTGCTAAGGACTTTGTCCATACTCTTCCTTAATTTTGTGTATTCTAAATGCAAATCCTACCCAAAACACCACTTGGACACCTACATTTGGTGCTTCTAACATTCCTAAAAACCCCCTACATCCACATTAACCACTTACACTCATCACTCCATGATGACCTCATGCAACCATTTTTTGTCCATCCCCACAAGTACCACAAGTGTGCCCAATGTCACATAAGGTAGTGAGGGAAAAATTTCTCAAATGGATCAACAAGGGAATTTCAACACCCTTACCGCAAACAGGGAGATATTTATCCAACCACCCCATTAGTTCATTCATCACATTGGCTTCACAAAAAATGTCCATCCCATCCATCATCAACCCAAATCAAAACAACACCTTGGTTACAAATCCCATCAACCAAGGTAATACCTTGGTCCCACCTCAAATACAACAAGGGAACCCCCTACCCCTCATTCAAGGGAACCCTTTCAATCAATTACAAGGTTTGAATATGCCATTTCCATCACAATACCAAATGATGCCATCATCATCATTACCATTGGTCCCCCACATCATGCAAAATCAAATGGGACCTCAATCTTAAATTCCTCCATCCCAATCCACCATCCTACATAGAATTTTAAACCAAGGGAACCCCCAACCTCTTGTCAACAACCCACAACCCACTCAAACCATAAACATATCATATATTTCCTAAAAACCAAATGATCCTACATTGCAAGCACATGCTCTAGCATTGCAACAAGCACAATAGGATTATAAAAAATTCATGCAACAACAAAAATCCCAATAAGCATCCCTAGTAGTACAACAACAAGAAGCAACCCTAGCAGCACAACAACAACAACAACAACAACAAGTAGCCCTAGCAGCACAACAATAAAAACAAGCACAAAAAAAAAGCAACCCTAGCAACACAACAACAACAACAACAATAAGTAGCCCTAGCAGCACAACAACAACAAGTAGCCTTTGTGGCACAACAACAATAGCAAGCCCAACAAGCAGCCTTAGTAACACAACAACAACAAGCCCAACAAGAAGCATTAGCAGCACATCAACAAGCCCTAGTGGCACAAAAACAATAAAATGACCAATAACAAGCGCTCGTGGCCCAACAAAAACACCAAGTTGCCTTAGCAGCACAACAACAACAACAAGCGCAAAAAGTAGCCCTAGTGGCCCAACAACAACAACAAGCACAACAGTATGCCCAAAAATAATAAGTACTCACACAACAAAAAGAACAAGGTTTATACTATAACCCTCAACACAACATCGCTAATAAAAACATGTTAGGAATATATATGCCTCCACCACCATCAACTTCAGAATATCCTACACCACCATACACGCCATACAACACCCCATCATATCAAAACCCCACGTACAATCCATCTACCATCCCACAATATGCAACATATGTTGCTCCACCAGCCTTGCAAGCCCCATACACAAAAAAATACATGTCCATATCCATTTGACCGAAACATCACAATGGTACCATTCCCTCCTGGTTTTGAGGTCCCCAACTTTGAAAAATACAAAGGGAGAGGGAATCTTGGGGACCATGTCAAAGAGTTTAACACCATGTGTATAGAGGTCACCTACATTGATTCCTATTTTATGTACCTCTTTCCACGAAGCTTGATGAGCCCAACCATCGATTGGTTTTCTCAATTGCCTTTAGGTATCAAAACCTTCCAAGAAATCATCGATAAATTCATAGATCACTTCTCCTTTAATCTTGACATGGATGTGAGCTTAGAAGAGTTGTATACTCTCAAGCAACACAAAGGAGAATCCTTCACCAATTTCTTACAACGATGGAAACAAAGAGCCAGTAAGAGCAAGTGGACCATTTTTGATGAACAAGTGGGGATTATCTTATCAAATGTTGATGCAAATCTATCCTTCCACTTGAAGATGTAGTGCATTACCACCTATGATGAAATTGTCCCTAGATCCCTCAACATCGAGCATGCTCTAATCTCACAAGGAAATGCTTAAGCATATAAAGACAACCGCCCATCAACCAGTTCAAGCGACAAGCCTTGGGTTTGGGATAAGAACAAGAACGTGATGAATGATGGTGTGGTAGATCCTAAGGTGGTCCTAAGTGCTCTTAGGCCAAACAACAATCAAGAAACTAATGCTTAATCAACCGTACAACAAACCACATCACCACAAATAATCAAATGAATAACACTGAAACACAACAAAGACAAACCCCTAATAGGAACAGTTATCTAAAATGCAAATACACACAGTTGGCGGAACCTATTGAAACTATCATGAAGAAATTGGTAGATTCCAACTTGATAACACTTCCCAACTTCCAAAACTACCAAGAGCCACAGGATAAACCACCCTAGTACAATAAAAAGGATCTTTGTGACTTCCACAAAATCAAAGGGCATAAAACATGAAACTAAAGAATGTTATCCAAGACCTTATCGAGAATGGGGACATATCAATTGAAGTACTAGTTGATAAAAAGGATCTCATGATATATAAGAACCCTATGCTAGATCACGACAAAGGAAATGACAATGGAAAAGGGAAGCCTTACAATAACGTGCAACATGTCTATTCGAATGTAGTAGCCTCTTGTGATAATTTCATCACCATCATCACCATCAAAGGGCCTAGTGTGGAGTGTGGAGTCACCATGCGATGTGGTAGGGTCACCATTAGAGGAGCTTCATCTCAACCTATGGTACAACCTACTTTTCCAACATCAAACCCTAGCAAATACAATCTCCTAGATCAGCTTAAGAATACCCCCACAGAGATCTCAATCTTGGAACTATTGAGGCTATCCTCCGCTCATAGGGAAATCTTAGAGAAATATTTATCCACATTTTCCATCCCTGAGGATTTGGATACAGAGTAGTTTCAAGCTATGGTTAGACATATCACTATCCCTCATCTTCCCACCTTTTTGAAACGAGACCTACCATCACAACCATCTCATAACTATGCTTTATACCTTGAGGTCATTGTTCATAAGAACAAGCTTAAAAGAGTCTTAGTAGATGGAGGTGTTGGTATGAACATTTACACCCTTTAGTTGGTCAAAAAGTTGGGTTATTGAGAAGATGCTATTGAGAAAGCAAAAAGTAAAACCATCAAAGCATATGGAAATCAAGAGCGGGTATCACAAGGCATCATCACACTACCCATCCAAGTGGGACCCATCATTGTTGAGACTACATGCCAAGTGTTAGACCTTGATCTCTCCTACAACATCTTGTTTGGTCGATCATGGATTCACACCCTAAAAGTTGTAGCTTCAACCTATCACCAATGTGTAAAGTTTCCTTTTGAGGATAGAGAAGTTACTATCCATGGAGATCTTGAGCCATTTTACTACTGCAAGAACCTTGAGGCCAAGTTTTGCAAAATACTCCAAATCCCTAAAAATGATGGTCCTACACCCTCCTCCTCATTTGTTGACCCATCATCCTTGGCATCTACCTTAGAAACAAAAGCACCCATTGTGCAAAACATTCTCGACATCAAAGCAGTGATCAAGGATGATGGTTGTGGAGATTATGAGCTATAGAAGGACACTTTTGTGTTGGGAGAGCTACCTCTTTCTCGAAATCTCATGGGAAACCTATACCTATCAATAAAGTGGTTGAAACATTAAAGGTTGCATCTACCACCTTCACCAAGTGGGTGGATTTGAACAAAGAACATGTCAATGAGGAGGATGTCTCTAAACTACTTTATCAAGATGACCGACCCATGCCTATTCTTCCTATGGAAGATGACAATAAAGGCTTACAACTATTGAAGGGATGGGGGTACAACAAGAATGAGAAGTTGGGTCAGAATGAAAATGGTTTGCTAGAACCCATCGTTCTTGAGAGACGTCCAAAGAATCCTTGCCTAGGATGTACTACTACCAAGGTTACCCTTATTGGTAAAGGTACTTCTGCTAAATGATTTGATGCTTCCTCTTGGTTACCAACATCATGTGATACTACCCTAGATGAATTCCCCCTCAACATTGCTAACCTATTTGAGAATAACTCTTTCTTCATGATATCCACATCTTTCACCCCAAATGATCAAACCACTAAAATAAGCCTAGTATACCCCCAACTCATTGACTGGGACCAACAAGGACCACTGATTCTAGATTTATTTGAAAATGATGAAGCAATCTTAGGATTCATGGGACTATGTAGCGAATTACCATGGGGAGATCACAAAGCTATTTTTGATATAGAGCTAGACACATAGGCATACTATAGGGAGATGATTGAATCCTTTAGTCATAAATTTGATGGCATGCAAATAACATGTAGATATTTGAGTGAAAACCACACTGTGGCACTTTCTGATCCTAAAATAGTCAAAAGAAAGGATGCATTTGAGGGTGAAAACCTCTTTGAGGCACCCAAGGATGAGGGATTCAATCTCCCCCTTAGTGCAATGCATCTAGAAAAGTTAACAGTGTTAGCAGAAAAGGCTACTCCAGTAAATGTCGGAAGCGAAGAAACACCCAAGATATATTTTTATGTCGAATCCTTGTCAAATGAAGAACAAAAAAACCTAGCAGCATTCTTGAAAGAGCAAAGATCCAATTTTGCATGGTCATACATAGATATGTTAGGCCTCAATCCAAATTAGTTGTGCATCATTTAGAATTCTAACCTGAAGCCAAACCAGTGGAGCAAAAATTGAGAAAGATACACCCTCAAATAACACTCTTGGTAAAACTTGAGTTACGAAAGATTCTTGATTTCATATTTATTTGACTGATTGACTATCTTGATTGCATTTCTAACCTAGTATTAGTCTCCAAACCCACTAGTGGCATCATAATATGCACGGATTTCAGAGACTTAAACAAAGCATGCCAAAAGAAGGATTTCCCTCTCCCTAACATCTATATCATCATGGATTTAACAACTGGACATGAAATGCTATCACTCATGGACAATTTTTCAAGCTATAATCAAATCATGATCGCCAGGGAGGATCAACACAAAACTACATTCACTTGTCCATGGGGAACATATTGTTGGAACATGATGCCATTTTGGTTGAAGAACACATGAGCAACCTATCAAAGAGCAATGACCCTCATCTTTCATGATATGACCCACAAAATAGTCGAAGATTATGTGGATGATATTTTGGCTAAATCAAAGAAAAGGAGTGAGCACATAGAGGTATTAGGACCCATCTTCAATAGGCTCGAAGAGTATAAGGAATGGCTGAACCCAAAATAGTGTGTCTTTGGGGTTACATCAAGGAAGCTTCTTGGCTACATTATGTCACAAAGAGGGATAAAGATTGATCCAAAAAAAGTAAAAGCCATCTTAGACATGGAACCTCTGCAAATATTGAAACAAATGAGAGGGATACAAGGAAGGTTGCAGTCTATTAGAAGGTTCATAACGCAATTATCAAACAAAATTTACCCTTTCTCGCACCTCCTGCATAAGGGAATAACTTATAAGTGGGATGAGAAGTGCGATAAATCCTTCCAACAGATCAAGGACTACCTATTGACACCTCCATTTCTCATTCCATCGATACCAAACAAACCATTAATCCTATATATCTCAACAACATCAATGACACTAAGTGCTTTTCTAGCACAACATGATGAAAACAGAAAGGAAAGAGCCATCTATTACATCAACAGGACCTTGGTAGGCTATGAAATGAATTACTCATATATTGAAAGCATGCTTAGCGGTGGGTTTTTCTTCACAAAAGTTTAGACATTACATGTTGTCACATTAAATCAAGCTTATTGCAAAGATCGACCCATTGAAATACCTGTTATCCAAAGCAACTCTCACTGGGTGAATGGCCAAACGGGTAATGATCTTGACTGAATTTTACATAGAGTATGTGGATCACAAGGAAATCAAAGGACAAGTGATCACAAACCAACTAGTAGAAGCACCTATCTATGCAAAGAATCCTTTGATATCTAAATTTCCTAATGAATCAGTGTTCCTTGTCAATACAACATATTAGTGGAAAATGTACTTGGACGAATCATTTACCCAACATGGATCAGGGGTAAGTATTATTTTTATCACCCTGCAAGGTGATTGCATCCCAAAGTCATATCGGCTATCGTTTCCTTGTACTGACAATATTGTGGAGTATGAAGCCCTAATAACAGGTCTAAGGATAGCAGTGCAATGATAGATACAAGAATTGAAAGTCTATGGGGACTCACAACTAGTTTTCAATCAAGTCAATGATGATTACCAAACTAAGGATGATAAACTCACTCCTTATAAGAAGATGGTAGAAAGTCTTAAGGATTTTTTCATAGACATGACTTTTGAGAAAATTCCTCATATGAACAATCAAACAATAGATGTTATGGAAACAATTGGATCATTGTTACATATGTTGCACAACGTCCTTTAATGTGAATTCTTGGTAGAAAAACTTCTCTTGCCAACTTTCAAAATATCAGAATTTGAATTTGTGTGTGTAATCGTTGGTCCTAGTTCCTCGTGGTATCATGATATATTCACCTATCTTAGTAGAGGAACCCTCCCATACGATATCACCTCCAATATTAAAAAGACATTTGTTATAAAGGCATCCCAATTCATGATCCTAGGTGATACTGTTTAATGCAGAAGCATCGAGGGGACATTACTACGATGTCTCAACCAAGAGGAAGCCTTGACCGCCTTAACAAAAGTACATGATGGAATATGTGGTTCCCATTCTAGTGGTATGACTTTATCTATGAAATTGTTTAGGATAGGGTATTATTGGCCAACCATGGAAAGAGAAGCCCATCAGTACGTGCAGAAGTGTGTCCAATGTCAACAACATGGAGATCTTATTCATGCTCCAACTCAAGAGTTACAACCAATAGTCACACCTTGTCCTTTCTCGTAGTGGGGGCTTGACCTCATAGGAAAGATTACTCCCACCTCATCTAATGGCCACAAGTTCATCATAACAACCACTGAGTACTTTACCAAGTGGGTGGAAGCCATTGTTATGACCTACATAATGGCTAAGAAAATTGACAATTTTTTCCTGAATTACCTTATCTGTCGTTATGGTGTTCCACAAGCCCTTATTTTTGATAACATAACACCCTTCAAGAATCAGGATGTGAGAGAGCTATGCCAATAATTTAATATCCAACATTGATTCTCTAACCTATATTACCCCTAGGGTAATGGTCAAGCTGAGGCTACAAACAATACCATTTTGAAAATCCTAAAGAAAACAATCAATGAAGTTGGCTGTGACTGGTATCTATAGTTAAATCTTGCCCTATGGGCCTATCAAACTAGTATCCGCACACCTATAGGTGCAACCCCTTTCTCCTTGGTCTATGGTTCAAAATCCATCCTACCTATCAAGGTCGAGCTTCCCTCACTACGAGTGTCACTACAAAATCTGATCACTGATGAAGAGTACAAAGTGTCTCTATTAAATGAGTTAGAGTTCCTGGATTAGCACCGTCTTGATGCCCTTAATCATTTGCAAGCATAGAAAAATCGATTGAAACAAAGCTATAACAAGAAGATCAAGAGTCAGTCTTTCTAGGTAGGGGATCTTGTTCTCAAACAGAATCAAAAGAATCTTCCAAATCAAGACAATAAAGGCAAGTTTGAACCTAACTGGTTAGGTCCATTTGTTGTCACAACAAGCTATCGATCAGGAGCATACCAATTATCAATGCTTGAAGGTGAACCCTTGCAAGAACCAACCAATAGTCTACATCTTAAAAATTTGTATGCCTAGGATTGAAGGGTGTAAATCTAAAAACACAAAAAAAATTTAAAAAATGATAAAAAAATCCAAAAAATTAGAAAAAGGATTGAAAATAATATAGAAAAAAATCATCCTCTAGTGAAAACCACTTCGGTGGCACTTTGGGAAAGTACCTTGTTGAAAACCTGGCAAATAGGAACCTTGCATAAATAAATCATCTCCATCCATATTTGGCTCTTTATCCTATCATTCTTTGCATCACATCCATCCATCACATCATTCATCCTATTTATTAAATCACTCATTCATGCCTATATCATAGCTTGATATTGTGAAGTATCGTATCCCCTTTAGTACTACTTGGCATATTCCTAAGGTTAGCTTGTCCTGCCTATATTGAGGTAGTCTATCACATCACACTGGGGGAAATTCATTATGGATCAGATTGGGTTCTCGTATATCTTAAAGGTTATTTGAAATCTCATCAAAAGTCCCAAAAACATTCATAAAATCTCATCAAAAATCTAAAAACACTTGCAAAATTCAAAAAATCCAAAAACATCAAAATCCTTTATAGCTAGAATCCAAAAATATTTGAAAAGTTGTAAAGTCAAAATCCAAAACATCCAAAACACATCAAAATCCCTAAAAAGGTCAAAACATTGAAAATCCAAAAATGGTACCATCTTGAACTGCGAATCTTTGAGCTTGAACGTAGGCAAGGCCATCATTGATATGCCCCCGAGACACCCTAGGCCAGTCCTTTAGGAGTCCATCATAATAAACTGGAAAATCCATCAAGTGTTCATATCTCATCAACAATAAGTCAAGACTGTCGAACTACGTCTATGTGTGTATAATGTAGGCAAGGCTCATCTTTGATAAGCCCTTGAGGCCCCTAGGATAGTCTGTTAAGTTAGGTTCTTGGTCGGAAAACTCAAGAACCCCAAAAAAATTTGCAAAACTTAGAAAAACCCAAAACATTTGAAAATTTAAAAATTCAAAACATTTGAAAGTTGAAAACCCTAAAAAAACCTCAAATAATCAAAAACCAAAACATTCACATAAACTTTCAAAAAGACCAAAAACAACCTCAAAACATTTTCAAAATATCCAAAAAAATTGAAATATTCTAGAAAATCCAAAACCATCCATCCCATTTCTCTTTCACCTGCAATAAACCTTCACCCATAATAAATCAAGCATCATCTTCAACCTTTGGTGAAATAAATAGCTAAAACAATTATCACAAGTCATAAAGTGAACACTAATTGTCAAAATCTAAAGTCTAGATCATAGGTAAACAAGTCAATAGAGTTTGTATCAATGGCCTATCACACACCTAGTCCTAATCAAAAGATATGATAAAATTTCCTAGGATGTATCCTTCCGACAATGGACATCAACATTAGAAATCACCTTAGCTATGTTAAATTGACAAAAGATATAGATAGCACTGATTGTTTGTCTTTGATCGTTTCTTATGATTTATTTTATTGACCCATTTTGAGGACCTCTAGATGACGTTTCAATGATTTAGAGAGAAAGGAATGGGGCATCAATCATTATCTTTTGTTTGTTTTGCTTGTGGGTATTCTTGTAAAATAATATTGGTGCATACTTACTTAGTTGTGTGTAGGGAGGTTGTTTGGAGTATATTGTTGACTATTGCGTATGATTTGGTCCAATATATTCTAAACTTCTAAACTATATTCAATGAGGTTTTTGTATGTCAAGATATGAACAAGAACTATCCTATATGTTTGTAGAGTCAAAGTCCATATCACTAGAAACGCCATCATGGTTATCAATACCATGATGCATTGTGTCTATGTGTTATATAAAAAATAAGGAATGACAGAGAGTCCCAATCCCAAGATATGAGAAAATCATCCATCTCATCACCATATCTAATAAAGTCTCGATGGATCATGGGATTTTTGGACTTTTGAATCTATCTTAGAAATCAATGGTTAAATCATTTTATTCTTCTATCTTCTTTCCTCACTAACTTGGTATTAGGGTAGTCAACAAAAACATCATCATGCATCCATCCTACATCCAAAAAATTGTCAACATGCATACATCTCATATCATCACAACATATCATAATAATGGAAAAAATAATCCACTACATCATCATTATCATTTGGGTTGTTTTGAATAATATAGATTTGTTATTCTAAGCATCTTAATCCATTGCATAAACATTCATAACATCCATACTATATGCATCATCCATATATACATCCATATACATACATACATACATCATGACATCATAAATCACATGGAAAAAGACACAAAAGAATTGCATCCATCCATACATCCTACATAAGCATATCATTTCATCTGTATGTCATAACATATCATAGAAAGATACTGAAAAAGAAGCTAACACATCCACTACATTGCATTCCATCTCATAAACATTATATCATAGATCATCACATATTGCATAAATAAACATGTGCATCCATAACATAAGCATAATCATCACATAAATATAACATCACATCATATCATATGTATCCATACATCCATAAAGCATGAAATAAAGGCACATCACATCATGAATTTGAATCATCTCATATATATATGTCAAAAAATGACTGTCATTATACAATATTTGAATTAGTGTATATGAATATCATCAAAAATACAATATACACAAGGCTATAAAAAATGATCCTATGAATGTGTATCTATATAAATAATTAGGCAAGGAATAAAAAAGGTTTCTATTCCTGGTAGCTGCTCAACTCCCCAGGTTTAACCGAAGGCTGATGCTCAGCCTTAGGAGGTGCCTCGATCCTCTGTGAGTAGTCAAGTTGTCTCATCTCTCTGGGTACATCTCGATGGTAGTGCATCCAATAATATGCAGCCTCTATGATTGCCTCCCTGTACATGCGAGCCGAAGCAATCTGTCCGTGTGATGTCGTTGTGACAGCCTCAAGCTACTGCATGTGCCCAATCTCTTGGGCTAGCTGTAGGTCTAGTTGCTACCACAACTGAACCTCTATTTCTCTCTCTGTGGTCATCATTTAGAGCTACTGATGTAAATGACCCCTCTTTGTTGTGAGGGCAATAATCTACCTATCCTGTGGATCTAGTTGCAAAGGTGGTGGAGGTGGTCGTGGTGCCCTTAGAACCTGTCCATCCTGTTGATCAGGTTGATGCTCGGGGTCTTGGTGACCCTGATCCTATCGGGGCTACTCTCCATCCCATGGCACACGAACCCTCTACTGATCTGGTTGTTGCTCGAGTTGTTGTTTGTCCCCATCCCTGCCTTTTCCTTTGCCTCTCCCATCGGGGTATCCCCTCGCTGGGTCTGTCAAGTGAACAGGTGGTTTGAACCATGCATCATATACAGGGGTAGTCGTTGCATTTGGTAAACCCTAATCATAAGCCCATGGGTGGGAAACCAACTGTCAAAACTTATTGATCACCATGATGGGATCGATCTGAGCTCCCCACTTGACTTCTGTCTAAGATCTTACAAAAATGGTTGTATAAACATCAAGAGGCACATCTTGTACCTCCCTAAACTATCTAGCAACGTGGTCTGGAAGGTACCGCTCCACCATAGTGTGCTCTCACCCCTAGATATGGTGGGTTTTTCAAGCAAAATATAACTACTACTGGTCATCATACCAGGAAAGAACCTATAGCCAAGACCTCCATTTAAATACAGTCATGTCATCTATAACATGACACCAATATGGGATACCTTTCAAACCTCTGTGTTACAATGTCATAGGGACTCTATATTTGAACACGATGGGCTTATTGTCATGAACATTTAGTAAAACAACAAGAGGCCTCAAAACATATATGTGCTCGTAAGCCCATATGTGTAAGTGTCACACCCACTCCAATTCTTTGGCCCTGGTAATATATTGCCTGGTGAGTGTCGTGATATAAAGAAGCAAGTAGAACAGGCCCCCATGCATACATAGTGGTCCTCCTGATCATCGCATGCCATGCCACCCCCAATCTGGACTAAAACCTTTGCCCCACCAGTCGAGGGAAATAACACCAACAATGAGAGTAGCAACAAATAATCTAAAGATCGATACTTGAGCTCTATATAGATCCAAATCTATCTATGAACTAACAAAAATGATGTTGGCAGTCCACAAAAATGAACATCATGCATCTCTCCTAGCATATGTGTCATAAATAACCCGCTCCCCATGAATGAGAAGTCGTAGGATCCACCACACGTCCTCGAGCATGACTGTGGCCTCATCGATGGGAAAATGGAAAGAAGATGTCTCACTGTGCCACCTCTCGATGAGCATCGTCATCATGGCTAAATGAGTGCGGACCTCTAGCATGAAAGAGATAAACTCTAATATGAGCATCCCCAACCACTCCATCTCCATGTCATCAAAGTCTCGTGCTGCTACCAAAATCTCAGAATGATGCTCTCGTGACATAAATGGTTGTAGATCTTCCTACATGCATCACACACAACATCAATTTACCTAAAAATATGAAAACTAATCAAAATAAAAGGGTTTGCATCCTAAAAAATCAATTGCGTCACTGAAATCAATAGCGTCACCATTTTGAGGACGTGTCGCTATATCATTTTAGGGGGTGCATCGCCAATTTGGTGACACACCTCACAATACTCAATTGTGCATCGACATTGAGGTGCATCGTTATAACTAAAAATGATGGTGCATCACTATTTGACAAGTGTGTCGCCCACTGCTTTTGTGTGTTTCTAAAATAAAAAACCCTATGCATTGCTATTCTAATTGCGCATTACCCTAATCAAATGCGTCGCCAAAACAAAAAATCCTGGTGTATCGCTAAATAGAAAATGTCACGAAAAAAACAATAGTGACGCTTCCGACGCCTTTTGTGTGTTGCTATGCAATGACACCCTAGAAAACCTAATTTGGATGCACTAATAAATGCACTAAAATGAGAAAATCGAGACAAGTTTTGAGTCACATACTCGAGGTCCTACATCTGCTCGGCGCTAGTGCTCTCAAACCCGCTTAGAAAGGTGAACTGAAAGCACACAATGGGCCATCTCGTCAGAGTATCAGAGCTCAACATGCACAAGTTTGCTAAAGTATGAATGCAAAAATGAATTGGAAGTGCAATCTTTTCACCTATTTAAGCCTAAAAATTTAGGGTTTTTTGGCCTAATTTGAGCCAAAAGCTAGGGTTTTGACATGTTTTACCTATTTCCGCACTTCACAACCTATTTTGAGCTATTTTTTACATCTCGGGCCATGTTTTGGCACCTAAACCTATATTTTACCTTTATTGAGAGATTAACCCAAAATTTAAATTTTTTGTTTGATCTCTCAAGGGGGCAGGGTACCAGCTTAATTCCTTTCGTAGGGCAACAATGGGGCATCCAAAAATTGAGAATTTTAAAATTTTTTATTTGAGCAACAATTTTAATCTGAAAAGTGTTAGTCTTTAAACCAGTGTAACAAAAACCTCACTTCAAAGAGGGAAAAAATGTAGACACAAAAAATATCCCGAATGATACTACACACTCGAATCTGATATAGTAACACCGTTTCATCCTAAAATCCATCCTCTTTTTTTCTTATTTGATTAAATTAACCTAGTTAATTAATCAAGGGCTTCATTTTCACCTATTAATCTAATTAATATAATTAGGTTAATTCACTTTCTCTCATATTCACCTTTCATTTTGTGTAATCGAATAATACAAATTATTTAATTAGCCTTCTTATGTCTTCTTATTTAATTAAATAAATCCTAGTTATCCTAGTTATTTAATTAAATATCCTAATCCCACCCCTTTCATTAAATAAATAAATAATTTATTACTAAATCCTAAATTCTTGCAAAAGGGAATATTCCTATGGAATATCCCTCCCCTTTGCACATTAAAATTTGGTTTTAATTAACTAAATGCTATTTTTTCTCATCTATGAGAGAATATTCTCTCTTCACTCATTCAAAAAAGGGAATATTCTTCCCTATAACAAACTTTCAACAAACTTCTTGAGCAAGTTTTGAAAGCGTGCTTCTTTGCATGATTGTGAGCCCTTGATTAAATATCAACTTGCATTTTCGACCCTTGATGGGAATCCATGATCCATGCCTCCATCTTCTTTCCATCCTAACCATTGATTGATTCTTTCAATCTTGACCTTCGGCTTCTTTTTTCCTATTCTATAAATAGACCTTGCATCTATTGAATAGAGATCCACCATTTTATAGAAAAAACTTATTTTGTTGAAAATCACACCCATTTGCATTCATGTTTTATGTTTAAAAGCATTTTTAGCTTAATTTTCATGCATTCTTAGCTTAGCATCCATTAATGGCTTCTGTGATAACTTAGGTTGCATTCATTTAGTATATTATGAATCTAGGTATTGCATATTTGAATCTTGTGTACATTTAGAATAGCTTTGCATACACTTACATCAAACATATTAGCTTTCATCATGTTAATTTAGCTTTTATCATGCTTTCATTAATCTTTTTCATCAGTTTCCATCGATTTTAATCAATAAAATCGATTGGAAAGGTTCGTATTATCTAAGGGATTGGGAAAGGGTTACCATTCCACATCAATGCGACACCACTCCCCTAATAGGATAAGATTCAATGTTTTAGAATAGATGTTTGTCAAGCTTTCATGTTTTTTAAATGTTAGTTTTAATGGCTTCCTCGTTTTTATTGATATTGAATATCTTATTGGGATTGATGCTTAGTGGATTAAATATGCTTCGAATCCATATGGATCAAGTGTAGTTAACCTATACTATGTCATTGGTCACAATATTAATTAAAGTTTTTTTTTAAGTTTCTCAATACAGAGTAGAGATTAGCAACTTAATTCTAATTCTACCTTTTTCATGGGGTATCAATGTCATGCCTACTAGTTTTATGCCCAACTATTAAATAATCCTTTTTCTCTATAATTTTGTCTCCTTGACTGTACTTCTCTTTGTCTAAATCTTAGACCCTAGACAACTTGATAGGTATATAATGATAGTTAGAACAATCATTAGAATAACTAATTCTTCATAAAAATGTTTGAACTAATAAGTAGTAAATGTGCCATTGAACATTTTTCTTCACCCTCAACTTCTCCAACCTTCCAATGTCTTCTTTGTTTCAACTCCAAAGATGCACCAAGCATCAGCCTTTTTTTTTTCTCTAGTCATAATCTCCCATGTGTTGTTCCTTTTAATGATTTTGAACTTGCAGCTTTCTCACTTCGAATCATAAAAGTATATTTGTTAAATTTTTTATAGCTATTTACCACTTTTGCAATTCAAAGGCTTTCTTCTACATTAAAATAATCATTTATAATTAATTTAAAAAATATTAATCTTTTCATGAAGCTTATTCCTATAATCTTATAGTTAATTTCCTTGAATTTCTTCATATATTTCAGCTACATTAGAACCATGATTTCAATTTTTTTAACAAATTCATTATATGAAGTAACTCATGTGTTTACAACCATTCAACTTAAACATCCCCCACATTTGCAATGCCTGATTGCAAATGAGCGTATATTTAATCTGACTTCTTGATCCAGTCGACAATGGAATAACATCTTCATTCAAAATATGCAGCTGCAAATTAGAGATATCACGTAGATTTTGATGCAAGAAAAACAATACTAAGGTATGAAGAATATCAAAAATTATCTTACTGAGGTGACTTGGCTGCTTGTGAATGTTTTTAGATATGATCTTATGCAAAATCTAAATCTTTTTGTTTCAAATCTAAAATAAAACAAGTTTTTATTTAATATGTTGGTTTTTGAATTCGATCGAGTAATCAATTTTTCATCAATATTTCAGATCATATCCATTATCACTTATAGAACATCATCCATCGCTAATATGTATTCTCCAATGGTGTGTTACACTTCTCCAAATATTCCAAGAAGATCAAATGTACTCTTAGTTCCTCTTCCTCATAGTCATAGCATGGTCCTCTCATATAGTGGAAGCCTCCAGAACCAGAAATGGAGCGTTAAAAGTCACGCCCTTCCAAATTCTCTAACCTGTTGTCCGTACCATAGCGAAATCACGGACTGCAATAGTCTGAAATTGCAACAGTATTTCTTCATTCACCAAGGTATTTTTCTCATCGTCAGAAAGTTTTGACCATTCGCTTGGGTACTTCACCAATCTTTGTGGCGGCCATAAATTTGTAGCAGTAGACTCAACGAATACCATGGCATATTTGCAATAGTCAGGGCGATTCGTATGTTTTCACAGCTTTTGAGTTGAAGGCTAGGGGATGGAAGGCATGAATCCCCTGCTCTTATCTCGTCTCTTTTGCTTGGGGGACAAGCCTCGGGGAAGTGATGCTTGCTTGTCATAGATCAAATATTCTAAGTAAGGTAGTACTAGATCTTTTCATCATCATCCAACATAGATGATTCATATATTTGGAGGTATTTACAATTGATCATCAAATGAGGAAGGTTCAATTTGATCTAATTCTCTAAAATGGGAAATGGCCCATACTTTAAAGGTTAGACATCTACTAAGTGTTTGTGCAAGGTCAAGTGCAAGTTAATAAATTCTTACTTGAAGTAGTACATCTACAAATGCTTTGTTGATCATTAGGGTAATGCACCTTGTACAGTTGTTAGGGTTCCACCAACTCTAGCCCCTACTAGGAATCAATCTCTTCTTTATGGATGTCACCAATGATCAAACTAAATTGCTCGTGGAGAACATAATGCTCACTCATATGCTTCTCAAGCCCCTATATGAAGAACCTAGGATAGGTTTACTTGTAGGTGATCTTAGCCCTCCCACCCTCAATCTACCTATCCCTAGGTCCATGATTGTGGGTTTGTTGGATAGTTGAATTTTGATAAGTTTCATTGGCTTGCTTTGGCTATTTTACTTGCTTGTGATACTAAACCACAAGGAGAAGAAAAATGAGGGTGTGATTTCTTGTTGGGACCCTTTGCTGGATGAATCAAACACCACTGATGTATAGAGAAAGCTAAAGTACAAGAACACCCTTCCATCCCTAGTGGTATAGCTCTTGCCACTTAGTGGCCTTGTTTTTAGTTATTGCACGCACTTTGGGCTTGGCTTCACTTGGACATTGGTTTGTGACTTTGCTTGACTACCTTTTTTGTGATTATGTGTAATATTATTTTTTAATGGTAATATACACTTACTCATTAAAAAAAAGCACGTTATTGTCAACATATGAATGTGTCTTCTTTTGATAAATTGGAACAAGTATTTTTTGATAGATTAGTGCCAAAAGAAATAATAGTTGATGTGGATATGGATGACAAAAAATAAAGAAAAAAGTAAGGATGATGATAATCAAGAACATGAAGAACAAGAAGAAGAGGACAACAAATAAGAAAAAGAAAAGGAGAAAAAAATGATGATGAGAAGATGAAGTATACAAGTTCATGCACTTTAGCTCCAAAGAAGGAAGATTCAATCCTTCAATTTCATTGATGTATTCAAAAGGCAATAGTTGTTATTTTTGTAAACTTTAGTAGCAAGTATAACGTCATCAATATGGAATTAGCCAAGAAACTATAGGTACAAGCAAAGCAAATTGAGGACACTCAAATAGTGGGTAAGGATATTTAATTTTTTAAAGATTTAAATCTCTCCATGGATAAATATGTTTTTGCATTCAAACTTTTATGCTTTGGATATGAATAAGTTGGATATTGTTCCTGGTTATACTTGGTTAGAATATTTGGGAACAATAAATTAATGTGCAATAGTTCATGAAGCTTTGATATAGGAGGGAAAAAGTTACATTAGAATATTACATGTAATGAAGACAAAATAAAAATCAAGGTAGGGCAAGTTCCAAAAGCTACTAAAGAGTGCACTTATTTTTTATCAAAGGACAAACATAAGGAGATGTCTATAAAGAAAAAAGAGGATAAATTTGTTCCTTTTCGTGCTCATCAACAAAGCAAGCAACAAGTGGTGAAGAATCAAAGGTTACATGGATACCAAAGGGTGTAACATACATGCATCCACATTATTGTGAGAGGCAAGAATCATAGAGGAAACTATCTTGGAGACATGATAATACATGAAATCAACAAGCCAATCACTATGCATCTAGATGAAATTAAAAGAACTACGACAATTAATGCATCATAATAGTGATGGCTATTCATGGAAAAAAATTAGAACATACTATGACAAAGAATAGAATAAAAAAATACAAAAAAATGTAATCAAGGATGCAATGTAGGTACCATCAAGCTAAAACCAACACCAAGATCACATATGGATGGTCCGATAATAAGACATGGCATCATATTTGTAATGACTTGCAACAATCTCATTATTTATCTTTTTTTTCATGTTTTAGGTATGAAACATGTCAAGGATAGATGACATATTATGTACATAAGGATATGAAATTATAATGTATATAGTGCATGGAATTGCTGACATGTGTCATACATCCCTCAAATTAGCTATATTGCTTTATGAATTATATTAGGTAATTAGGAGGCCTACATGGGTTAGTTTTTTACTTCTTCATTATGTTGTTATGAGGAGGTCTATGTAAATGAGGCGAATATCATTGTAAGGATGTATGGAAGAGTATGATGTATTTGGGATATCTTGGAGATAATAGCATGCAATGACTTCTTCCATAAGGATTTTTGCACGATGTTACCCTACCTCAAGGGTTTATTCTATTTTTGCATATATTGGAGATGTCCTATAAATATCTCTTGTATGGTGGGTGATCTATCTTTTACATTTTATTATTTATATTATTATTTGTGTGGATCTTATCACTTAGTCTACAATAATCAAATAAAAAACCTCTTTGACTTGAACGAGTGGACCTCTTACCACTACTTCAAACTCTTTTTTAGATTCTTCCTCATACAAAATAATGGTAGTAAAAGTATAGTTGTGTCATCTCTTACTAGGGTAATTGATTTAACATTTATATAAATATGCATAGGTTTTAATACAACTATATTGTGTTGCATTGTTCTATTATCTAATTGTAAGTATTTTAGTGTCAATCTTGTTTACATGAATCCTTGGACTTTAATAAGTAGCAATCCCTTATAGGTTTGATAAACTAATAGGTTCAAGATACCCAAATGGTATTTTTCAATCCTTTTGAAAAAGGTAAATTCCTATATTGGGAGAAGTGAATCCTAAACACTATCTCAATGCTTAGATATACTGAAAACATGGTGTTAATCAAATGTATTCATTTAGTTGTCCAATGGGATTACATAAATAACCTATCCATAAAGACATGAGATTTCCACAGTCCATTTGAATGAATTGGATTTTTTTATAAAAAATTGAGTAGGATTTTTTGTCTCTTTAATTCAACCTATCCATAGTTTTGTTTGTAATCACATTTCTTTTTGGCCCTAGCATATTATAAGTGTACATATAAAATATAATTCCCAATACAATCCCTTGACAAAGATGTTACACCCCGTTGTGTTGCTACTTATTTACTTTTACCTAGTTTGATGAAAATGCTTTAAATAAATGTATTTATGCTTTATGTGATTTGAAAATATGAAGAATCAATACTTGATTTAATTTGATGTTATGAAAGGATTCAAAATGTGAAATATATGATGCAAATAAATGTATTTGTTTTCAACTAACTACTATGGCAATGTACTAAGTTGGATGCAGGAATATAATCAAGCCTCTTGAAGAGAGGGGAGGTATCACTCGAGGAGAAGAACTTAGTTTGGTAACCTTTTGATAAGACCTAAACTGAGCTTTCACACACACACACACACACTTCTAGTTTGGTCGAGTTGAGATAATAGCTTGGGAAAAAGTAAGTTACCCCTAGTCTTGTTTGAGTATGTTTAGAAGTAGTTAGGGTTTTATTTGTGAACGTTCTTGAGGGATTAAAAGTGTTGAGTCTCTTTGTGTTGAGAGAGTTCTTCTTTATGTGTTTTTATTTAATCGATGGGATATACATATAATATATATATATATATGTATGTGTCAACAATAAACTAATACACATGAGTAAATACGTGCATGAGTATACGTAGATAGACGTATCTACACATGCTCATGGACAGATTATCCATATGCATGGAAATATCAATCGAACAAAGGTGACATATATACATATATATAAATTTCATGTATATATATCAATTGATATGATTGTGAATATATGTGTTTAAATATCAAGGAATGATATATATATATATATATATATATATATATATATATATGTAAACTGTTGTGGAAAGGTTGAGGTTTTGAGGTGGTGATGTAATCATAACAGTTGGTGGTTAATTTTGGCTATTGCCTTGATGGAATTGCTGATGAAGGTTGCTTTCCATCTCGACGACAATAGGTGCCAGTGTGGGGTGTTGATGTGGAGCTCGATTCAAAGTTGGAAGAGGAATCTTGCCTCATTGGTAACATCAAATTCATTGTCTTTTCACTGTCATAATGAGGATGTAAGGCATTTTACGAAGCCCGCACTTGGAATATTGGGTTGTCACTTCATATTTGTCTTTGGGACTTGGTTTGATTATTCATATGTCCAAGTTGGTGGTTTCACAGCGAGGACATGTTGGTTCATTGCACAACATGTTTAATACTTTCTAGAATAATAATGGTTCCACATGATCGCAATGCTCGTCACAATATTAGTTTCTCTTTGGGGTTTCATCCTCGACCAAGTTGAGCTTCTATTAAGTGAAGGAGTGTTTTTGTAACATCGGTTTGATGGGTGAGTGCTCCAAATTCATTGTGTGAATGTCTGCAGAGACATTGAAAAATATTGGACTGGACACTCCAATTCATTTGGATAGCATGGTGCGTTAGATGGCATTTAGAGGGGAGGTCATGGATCAACGCCTTAAGTGGATCATTAAAAAATATGACCCTCTCATTCTTGCTACTGTGAAAATGATCTTGCGTAAGGGTTTCCTGAGGAATTGTGAAACTTTAAGGGTGGACACAAACATAATGTCCCAGTTCTTGGCGGTAGTGTTGGAAATAATGATGGTGAAGAGGGATGCAGAAGCATTGGTGAGGACACTCTTCTATTTGAACCTGCTTGTGGGCTTAGAGAAAATTATTTTTATTGCATCTCTTGGCATGGGGGTGCCTTGACCCCATTATTTTCCCTCATATTATGTGTTGGGTGAGGTAGTCAAATACTACCCATTCATATTTGATTTGAAAGAGTTGGCACTGGTGGAGCATAAGCAACTAGTGGCAGTTGGTGTGGATTACCTTCAGAAGGTGTTGAACCTCTCTCGGTCTTTTGACCATAGTAGGGTTCCTAATTTTAGAATTTTTGCGGTTGCTAATGGATTTCTTGGCTAGGCTTGACTCTTCAACTTGTGGGCAAGTTTAATTATCCAGTGTTTATGTTAATAGGTTGAAATGTTTAGTTTCTATTTGTGGCTCCTCTATATGGTTGTTAATGTATATGGGCTTTGATAGGAATTTTTTTATAATATGCTCCAATGTTTTGTTTCAGTCTGGGTAGTAAAACAGTGAAAATGGTTGGTCGACCCTGCGTGGTCATATATTTTAGCTTACATAGGGTGGTCTGGTCTTTGTTGTAGTCGGGCTGGTTGGATGTTTTCTCAAATAGACATTGTGTAATTTTTTTTGCTATATAGATACAATACAACTCTTACGTATCAAAAAAAAATACACATATGTAATGACGTAATGGAAATGTCCATACTAGTATATATATGTATGTATGTATACATATGTATATATATGCATGCATCAATGTATGAAATATGAGAGTATGTAATGTATACTTGAATATCAAATAAAGTGTTTTTATAAACTTACAAGTATATATATATATATATATATTCGGTGGTATATATATTATATATTAAATATATGTGTTAATGATATTAAACATAAGCATAAACTATGTGAAATGTGCATCACATACTTAAAGTATATAGCACAGTAATAAAGGAATAGTGCTTAAACATGAAGCAACACATTAACAAAAGCAATGCTTAAAGTATTTAATGCCGAGTTAGGTGAAGTATTGAAAGCGCTATGCATAGCGCATAGTATCAATGCTAAACCAATGTGTGATATAATTTGCAAAGACTAAGTCAAAAATACAAAGGAAAAAAAAAACTCAAGCATATGAAACTTTGACTTGGTCATATGAAACAATGACTAAAAGAATAGGGCACGAAAAGCATAATGTGGCGCCAACCTGTGAATAGTATGAACCAAATTGAAGTCTAAACTACATTATGAATTCTCACACATGAAGCAAATCAAAATAAGTGAATTGGTCAAAAGATAAGCTGGCCAAATAGAGTTGACCTATAGAGGAAAATTACCTTGCATTTCCGATTAGCATTCTTGCTATCCATTTAATTAAGCAACTCATTCCTCATGGTAAGATCTGGTTGTGTATGTGTTTACTATGCAATGATTTAAGTTGCCACCTTTTATTTTTCTTGTTGAGTTGAATTTTTGATTGAGAAGTGTCATTCTTGATAGCTTGTTTCTATCATGCAGTTGCTCAATTTGGTGTATAAATAGAGGCGCTTTCTACCTCATTTGGACACATTGTGCACATTGATGCTTGTTTTCTGAGTTGTTGATATTCTAATTTTTGAGTTTGTGAGTTTGTGAGAGAATTTATGAGTGTTGTGAGAGGATTTTGAGTGTAAGAATTTGGTGAGTGGAAGAGAAATAGTGAGGAATTACTTGTTGATTTTGGGAAGGCTGAGCTAGGAGTCCAATTTGATCAATTGGAGCATTACATAAACAAGCATGCTGATTTCTACTCTTTTATGCTTTATATGCTTTTGAAATATTATGTGACATTGTTTGCCTTGTTTGGGAAACTTTCTTAATGGTTTACTTTGGAAAGGTTGTTTTATTATCTACATGAAAGTGAAAGATTCTTTAATGTAACTAGACTAAGGATCTTTATTATTTGAGTGTATGTATATATTCCATAATAAGCAATGGGTGTTTATAGTAGCATTAAATACTATGTTATAGTTAAAGCTTATATAGTGGATACTTGTCATAGTTAAGTCATAGAATTACTCTAAATTACTTAGATGAAGTGTCATAGTAAAAATAAGAGGTAATAGGTTGTTCCTGGGGTTAGAATAATCTATGGGAAAGGGAATAGCCTATGCATAGAATATGAATGGTTAAATACAAATTGAGCTAGGAAGGTGGGTGAGTGTGTGACATCCATTCTGAATCGGGGGTGATGAATAATTTGGCCAAAGTAGTGTATGTTGCCACTGTATACACTGTTAGTTCACTGTGATCCAAGTTTACATACTAGGTAGCTAATGTCATATGATAGGTTGTAGCCATTGTGTGATAGTTCTAGATATGTAGGAAACAACACCAAGCTTTGGAAAGGTTAATTTTATTATGAGGTTACCAAACCAATCTCTTCGTCGAAAAATAGGGTCATCTTACTAGTTTGGTAGATGTGCGGGGGACTACAGTTAGTCCAAGGTTGGTGAAAAAGCGATTGAGTGATGCTTCTCCTCATCAGTTGGCATCCAAGATTTGATGGAGGGCACCTAGACCATTCATATATCTATTTCTAGTAAGCTCAATGGAGCCATGTATGTGCTTTGTATCCATTATGATGGAAAGATTGTAAAAGAGAAATTTTATCATGATATCATGAAATTTTGTACTATGAAATCTATACTTTGGAAAGTTGTAATAATTTGATATAATGCAATGGGAAAGTTTGGAAAGATGCTATTTCAAATGCACATGTTATCTTTATGTTTGAAAATAATTTTTTTATTGCTCATGATGGTTAGATGCTTAAACTATACATGTGGTTAAAACATAGGAAAGTGACTGTGTAGAACAAATGGGCATGTTACACGTGGTATCAAAGCTACCAAGTTCAGCTCTTGGAACCTATGTGCTTGTTATGTTTTCCCCTCCAACATTATGAGTCTAATGTTTGGAAATTCTTGTGCTAGGATGGTGCATCTTAGGTTAACTACAAGAAAGTCAGTGGTCGGAAATGAGTGCTACCTATGGGCCGAGAAGGAAAGAGAAGCCCTTATTTGTACACCATAGAGGAAACCGATCATGACAAACCATTTGGCTAAGTGATACTAAGACATTTAGTCACGTCCTTTCGCAGATTATTCAAGAAAAAATATGGATGAAAGATGAAGCCAATTTCAATTACTTACCACCTGTTTCTTCGGCTAAGTTGAACTCATTACCACTTTTCAGGGACATGCCCTCAAATGTAGAGTCAGTCCAACATTGATATTTAGGGATCCTCAAGTTATACCTATGGCTGAAGTAATTGTTATAACCTCTAGTGATGAATCAGAGGGATACGTTCCCCAAAGCTATGTATCAGAAGATAAATATAAAGGTTACTACCCTTTTTGGGATAGAAATGAGAAAGAATCAGAGGGTTACATCCCATGTAGTTATGTATCTAAGAGTGAATCCAATGGATACTCTCCTCTTGAATATTTAAATAGTTACTCTATGTAAAATTAAGGATATTGAATTCCTAATGAATAAATGAAAAGTTATGTTTTAAAACTTATGTATGAGACCCTTAATGAAAATTTTCATGTATGAATATTATGCTCTTTTTAAATATTTTCAGTATGTAAAATACGCCATGATAGGATCTAATTAAAGATAAGCCTCGAGGTATAAATTTTACTTGAGACAATGGTTAGGAAAAGAACTAACCCTAGAGGGAGTCAAGAAGTTGGACAAGATCTAGGAAGTGTTGAAGCTAAGTTAGATCATCTTCTAGAAATCATGGATGAAACAAGAGCAAGGCTAGGAAACCTTGAACAAAAAGTGAGGGGAAAGGAAAGAGAGGAAGAAGAAATCCCACATAATGAAGAAGAAGAAGTTCCTGGAACAATGAGGAAGAAGGGGAGGATTCTCAGAATCATACTAAATCTAGTGATCAAGAAAGTGATAAATCTCAATTGTATTCTAAGGGAACCAAAAGGAAGTGATTGGCAACTGAATTATCTAGAGACATGAGAAAAATTACCCCTCCAAAAATTGAAGTAGCAATGAGGATGAGGTTGAGGCTTGGTTAATTCAAATGGAGAAATATTTTGAGATTAGAAACTATTCTGAGGTCACTAAAGCGGTTTGGGGAGCCTACCAGTTATTAGGAGAAGCCTCTAACTGGTGGATGAACAAGAAGATGGAATTAGGAATCAATTCCCTAAAGCTAAATTGGAATGAGTTTGTTGATATTTTTTGGAAAAGGTGGTTACCCCAACTGTTTTTTGATAAAAAAATCACTAATTTCCAGAATTTGAAACAAGGAGAATCTACGGTAAATGAGTACTGGGAGGAGTTTACTCATCTTTTAAGGTACATTCCAATGTACCAGAAAGATGAGCGATTTCAAATCAAAAAAATTATCATGGGTTTGAATGGCCAAATAGGTGGAGAAGTGGATGTACACGGTCCGACCGCTATGGACTTAGTGTATGAGAAGGAATTCAAGTAAGAGTAGAAGCTCAAAACCATCTCGATCTACTAAGAGAATAGGAATCGAAAGAAGTTTGGTGGGCCTCAAAATAATCAAGCTCCAAAGAAGAATAATGAGGGGCAAGAATTTCAAACGCAAGGGGAAAAAGGATTCCACAATAATTGGAATTAGCCAAGGAGGGATCACTGAGGAAACAATTTCAACGACAATGGAAACTATTGCAAAGTTGGAGGAAATGTCAATAATTTTGAAAGGCCAGCAAGAAAGAAGAGACCAACAAGAGGATGATATACATGTGGTGGGGATAATTTTGCTAATCAATGTCCCAATAGACCATCAAGAACGCAACCATATGGTAACTCACTTCGTCCTCAATGAATTACATGCTAACAGAAGATCCATGCAGCATTGGACAACTGCCAAACAAATTTTCAAATCACTTAGGTGGAGACTTTAGGTACTTTGTCTAGTATACCTATTTCCATACTTATTGATACTGGAGCCACAATTTTTTTTGTTTCACCTAGAATAGTTAATAAAATTTCTAGGAAGGCTAGTTTTATGGAAAATTATTGAATTGTGGAGTATGCAAACTAGACAAGAGCCATGGTGAATCAATGTTCATTTGAGGCAAGAGTTGAAATTTCAAGTTCCTCAACGGAAGTAAACTTATATGTAGCACCCTTAGGATCTTATGATGTTATTCTAGGAATGAATTGGATATGGAACCATAGAGCTAAAGTGGATTTCCATGCTAAAACCATAGAATTATTAGATGATATAGGTAACCAAGTGTTTTTGCAAGGAACACCTAGAGAAGTGAAATTGCGATAGATTTAAGCTGTGAAAATGCATAGGGAAAGGAAGAAAGGTTTCAAACTCTTTGCAGTTAAAATGGATAAACTAGAAGAAATAAAAGGAAGTCACTCTTCAAGATGATGTCATGTTTTGTGAACCTCAAGATTCATAAGGAATTGAAGGAGAAGTGGTGGAATATGGAGAAATGGATATGAAGAAGTATCCAATATTACAGAAATTTGTGGATGTCTTTCGAGAAGAACTACCTTGATTACCTCCCAAAAGAGTATTTGATTTCTCAATTGATCTAGTACCAGGGTTAGAACATGTATCCAAGGTACCTTATAGGATGAATACAATGGAATTAATGGAGCTTAAGTCACAGTTGGAAGAGTTTTTGTCCAAAGGATTGATAAGACCCAGTGTTTCACGTTGGGGAGTGACAGTGATCTTCGTGAAGAAGGATGGTACACTACACTTGTGTATAGACTATCGAATGCTTAACAAAGCTACAATAAAGAATAAGTACCTGTTGCTATGTATTGGTGATATTTTTGATTAGATGCGAGGAGCAACTATGTTTTCAAAGATTGATCTATGATCGAGTTATCATCAACTGAGGATCAAAGATGAAGACAATTTCAAAATTGCTTTCAAGGTTAGATACAGTCATTACGAGTTCACGGTCCTACCTTTTGGACTTATGAATGCACCTGCAACATTCATGAACCTAATGAATAATGTATTTAGGGACTTCTTAGATAAGTTTGTATTAATATTCCTTGATGATATCTTAATCTACTCCAAGAATGAAGAAGAGCATTGTAAACATTTAGAGATAGTTCTCCAATGGTTAAGAGAACACAAGCTTTATGGGAAACTCTCTAAGTGTACATTCTTTCATAAAGAAGTACAGTACCCGAGTCACATAATTTCAAATAAAGGGATTGTAGTTGATCCAACTAAAATAAATGTAGTACTTGAGTGGCTAGTGCCCAAGAATGTACTAGAGGTTAGAAGTTTCATGGGTTTGGCTGGTTACTATTGGAATTTTGTTGCAAAATTTTCCAAGATAGATTTTCCTATTACTTTATTATAAAGGAAAAGTAAGAAGTTTGAGTGGTTGAAAAAGTGCCAAGAAGCATTTGACCTACTCAAGGAGAATTTGACTACTGCTATGATTTTGAAGGTACCGAATCTAGAGTACAATTGTCATAGATGCCTCAGGAGAAGGGTTAGGAGGGGTTTTAATGTAAGATGGACAAGTCATAGCATATCAGTCTAGAAAATTGAAGCCCTACGAGCAAAATTATGCATCACATGATTTGGAGTTAGCGGTAGTTGTTCATGCATTACAGATGTGGAGGCACTATCTAATGGGTAAGCCTTTTGAATTAAAGACCGAGCATCATGGTTTGAAGTATTTATTTACCCAACCCAATCTGAATGCATGACAAAGGAGGTGGTTGGATTTGATATTGGACTATGATTTCAACATCAACTACATCAAATGGAAAGATAATTGAGTTGTCAATGCCCTAATTCATAGAATGCATATCACCTCTATGGTAACAATTCAAATTGACTTTAAGAGAAAGGTGTTGTAGGAATCCAAGGGTGATGAATTTTATGAGCAAGTCAAGCAAACACACACGGATAATTCACAAGATGCAAGGTATGAAGAATATCACTTTGAACCTAATGGATTATTAAGGTTTAAATGGAGAGTTCATGTACCTAATTCAATAGAGATAAGGAACTTGGTGTGGAAAAAAATTCACAATGCCATATTCTGGACATCCTGGTGTGACCAACATGTTGGCAGATGTGAAACCATTATATTTTTGGAAGGGAATGAAGGGGGATGCTACAATATTTGTTGTTAGATGCTTAGAGTGTCAAAGAGTAAAGGAAAAAAATCATCACCTTGTAGGTCTTTTGTATCCACATGATATTCTCGAAAGTAAGTGGCAAGTCATTAGCATGGAATTTGTGCAAGGTTTACCTACGTCCAAGAATAAGCACAATGCCATTATAGTGGTTGTGGATAAGATAAATAAGGTAGCACATTTTATTCCAGGGAATTTAACTGGTGGAGCTCATGTCATAGCTCAAAAATTTATTCAAGAGGTGTTTAGATTGCATGGGATTCCTCAGAAGATTATCTCGGATATGGATGCTCGTGTGACATCTAGGTTTTGGAAAACTTTTTGGAACTTAGTTGAACATAAGTTAAACATATCATTCAGAAATGGATAGATAAACTGAAAGAGTAAACCAAGTGCTAGAAGATATATTGAGAATGTATTGCATGGATCAACAATACAAGTGGGAAGATTACCTACCATTGGTTGAATTTGCATATAATAATTCTTATCATTTTGCAATAAAGATGGCTCCATTCGAAGCATTGTATGGCAAGAAATTTCAAACTCATATAAGTTGGGATAAGCTAGATGATAGGATAAGCCTGGGCCTAGAAATGTTATCGGAAATGAAGGAGCAAGTAGGAATTATTAAGCAAAGGCTAGAAGAAGCCAATGATAGGTAGAAAAGCTATGTAGATTTTGAATGGGTACCCATAAATTTTTTAGTAGGGGAAAAGGTTTTGTTGAGGGTTAAACCTCATAAGAGTTCCATCAAGTTTGGAAAGTCATCCAAACTAGCTCCACACTACGTATGTCCCTTTGAGGTGCTTGAGGAAGTAAACCCTGTCGCCTATCGAATTGTGTTGCCACCAGCTCTTGCTAGGATGCACAATGTGTTTCATGTCTCATACCTTAAAAATTATATAGCAGGGGATTATCATGTTATTGAATAGAATGCTTTATAGGTATAGGACCCAAGAGTGGTAACAATCGAGCATCTCAAGGTGCTCGGAACATGTAAGCTTCGCTTGCATAACAGAGAGGTTCTGAACTTCTCTTGTGTAACAGAGAGGTTATGCAATGCAAAGTATAGTGAGACCAATATGTAGAAGATTTTTCCACACAGGAGGACTATGTTGAGATTAAGCAAAAGTTTTCTCATGTATTATATGCTTTTGAGAGTTCTTAAAAAAACAATTCTATTGTGTTTTATGTTCTTTAGTTTATGACTATGTTTTCTACTTAAAATCACCGAGGACGATTATTTACAAGGGGGGGGTATGTTACACCCCGTTGTGTTGCTACTTATTTACTTTTACCTAGTTTGGTGAAAATGCTTTAAATAAATGTATTTGTGCTTTATACATGATTTGAAAATATGAAGAATCATTGTTTTATTTAATTTGATGTTATGAAAGGATTCTAAATGTGAAATATATGATGCAAATAATTTTTTTATTTTTGGCTAACTATTGTGGCAATGTACTAAGTTGGATGTGGGAATAGAATCAAGCCTCTTGAAGAGAGGGGAAGTATCACTCAGGGATAAAAACTTGGTCTAGTAACCTTTTGATAAGACCTAAATCAAGCTTTCACATACACACTTCTAGTTTGGTTGAGTTGAGATAATAGCTTGAGAAAAGTAAGCTACCCCTAATCTTGTTTGAGTATGTTTAGAAGTAGTTAGGGTTTTATTTGTGAACGTTCTTGAGGGATTAAAAGTGTTGAGTCTCTTTTTGTTGAGAGAGTTCTTCTTTATGTTTTTTTATTTAATCGATGGGATATATACATAAAATATATATGTATGTGTCAACAATAAACTCGTACACATGAGTAAATACATGCACGAGTATACATAGATAGATGTATCTACGCATGCCCATGGACGGATTACCCATATGCATGGGAATATTGATCCGACAAAGGTGACATACATATACATATATATATATATATACATATATATATATATACATATATATACACATATATATACATATGTATATATATACATATGTATATATATACATATGTATATATATACATACAGATACACTTCATGTATATATGTCAATTGATATGATTGTGAATATATGTGTTTAAATATCAAGGCATGATATATGTATATACATGTGTATGTAATGACGTAATGAAATTGTCCATAATAGTATAATATATATATACGCATGCATCAATGTATGAAATATGAGAGTATGTAATGTATACTCGAATATCAAATAAAGTGTTTTTATAAACTTATAAGTAGAGATACATATATATACATATATACATATTTGGTGGTATATATATTATTAAATATATGTGTTAATGATTTCAATAGCGTTGATTTATTTATCAAAGCGCATAGCATATTAAACATAAGCATAAACTATGTGAAATGCACATCACATACTTAAAAGTATATAGCGTAGTTTTAAAGGAATAGCACTTAAACATGAAGCAATGCATTAACACAAGTAATGCTTAAAGTATTTAATGCTTAGTTAAGTGAAGTATTGTAAACGTTGTGTATAATGCATAGTATCAATGCTAAACCAATGTGTGATATAATCTACAAAGAATAAGTCCAAAATACAAAGGAAAACAAATACTCAAGCATATGAAACTTTGACTTCGTCATAAGCAACATCAACCAAAAGAATAGGGCATGAAAATCATAATGTGGCATCAACCTGTGAGTAGTATGAACCAAATAGAAGTCTAAACTACATTATGAATTCTTGCACATGAAGCAAATCAAGATAAGTGAATTGGTCAAAAGATAAGCTATCTAAATAGACTCGGCTTGTAGAGGACAATTACCTTGCTTTTCCGATTAGCATTCTTGCTATCCATTTAATTAAGCAACTCATTCCTCATGGTAAGATCTGGTTGTGTATGTGTTTACTATGCCATGATTTAAGCTGCGATCTTTTCTTTTTCCTACTGAGTCGAACATTTTGGATTGAAAAGTGTCATTCTTGATAGCTTGTTTCTAGCTTGAAATTTCTCACTTTGGTGTATAAATAGAGGTGCTTTCTACCTCATTTGGACGCATTGTGCACACTTGATGCTTGTTTTCTGAGTTGTTGATATTTTGATTTCTAAGTTTGTGAGTTTGTGAGAGAATTTTTGAGTGCTGTGAGAGGATTTGGAGTGTAAGAATTTGGTGAGTGGAAGAGAGATAGTGGAGAATTACTTGTTGATTTTGGCAAGGCTAAACTAGGAGTTTAGTTTGATCAATTGGAGCATTGCATAAACAGGCATGTTGATTTCTACTCTTTTATGCTTTATATACTTTTGAAAGATTGTATGACATTGTTTGTCTTGTTTGGGAAACTTGCTTAATGGTTTACTTTGGAAAGGTTGTTTTATTATCTACATGAAAGTGAAAGATTATTTAATGTAACTAGACTAAGGATCTTTATTAGTTGAGTGTATGTATGTATTCCATAATAAGGAATGGGTGTTTATGTAGCGTTAAAATACTATGTTATAGTGTATTGGGTGAAAAATAAGGTAGACCCAAAAGCATGAATAAGAGGATCTACACTTATTTTTCTAGAGACCTTACACTTAAAATTATGTAAAATAAGATGCTAATAACAACCATAAATGCAACCTAACTATTATAGCAATTATGGGGGATGTTTTTAGAGCATAAAAAGTTGTGTACTTGGCCAAAAAGTTAATGTTTTTGAGCTATGGAGGACTCATTCGCCTTCAGTGGCGAATGGGTCCTTTTAGGGTTTCAAAAAATTGATTTCAAGATCCTGTTCCTTGATGTCTGCACTCTTGAATTCCCTGCTATCAATTTTTGGAAGCTTGTATGCAATTCTATAGAGCTCTTTCCGTGATCTTACACTTTGAATGACAACTTTAGCCACTTTGTAACTTTGACAATCTTGCTCCAAATCTTGTTCAACTTGATCTTCAACCTATAAATTTGCAATCACACACTCAAGGGCAGGAAAACTTGTTGATTTGTTAGTGAATGGGGGTTTTCCTTAGTCAAACCCCTTGTAGGTAATTAAACCAAATGATGAAATGAAGAAATTGAAGCATGAACATGAACTAATGTAAATGATATCACCTTGGATGATGTCTTGTAAAATAAATTTGCATACTATCATGTAGTGGTCATGAAGAATGTAGATCTAGGATCCTTGGAAATGATGTGAACAATAGTTGCAAGTAGATCTTCAATGCTACATCCACCTCTTAGCTCAACAACATGAATGCATGTGTCAAACCCTTGAAATGATGATATGATCTTGAATTGCTGCAATAAACACTTGAAATTTGCCTTGAAATGCCTTATGAATGCTCTTAAAATGCTCTATAATTCTCTTGTAAAGTATTAGGATGCTCTCTTGAAAATCTTAGATGAAACTATGTGAATTAACCCCTTATTTATACTAAATTAGGAGATTAACCCCAAAATTCAAAGAATTAAGGCCAACACTAGATATGGAAAGAAATATAAATAAATTCTCACCAGAATGAAATTAAAAAAGGGGGGTCTCATTAAGGGAGGACCCATTCACCATCTTGGGCGAATGGGTCATGGCTAAGTTTCTAGAACCAAGCTTTGGGGGACTGAAAGAAGGCTAAAAACCCATTCTAGATCAATTGAAAAAGGGGGATCATGTTAAGGGAGGACCCATTTGCCATCAAGGGCGAATGAGTCCTAGCTCAACTTACTAGGACCAAAATTTGCTCGATGAAATATTTTTTGTTATTTAAATTATGATAATTGGGATAGATCTTTGGGAGGTGTCAAAATTAAGGCCTAAATTTGAATTAAAAGGGGGTTAATAACTCCAATTAACCACAATCAATTAAGACCACCTAGATAAGTGTGAAAGTGCTTTAAAACACTTTACAACACTTAAAAAAGGTACACATTATGTACATTTTAATTGAAACGGGGCCCATAAGGCTTAATTAAGTAGATACATCATAGAAAAGTGTGAAAGTGTGTTGCAACACTTTACAACAGCTTTGCAAAGGATCAATTAAGGCATGTTTTAGTCAAATAAAGGTCCTAGAATAGTGTGAATGTGTACAAAACATTACAACACCACTCCAAGACACCATTAGTTCAGCTTTAATGCCAATTATCAAACCAAGTAAGGGAAAAAGGCTACTTCTATTGTTACTACATATAATTAAAGCTTATATAGCAGATACTTGTCTTAGTTAAGTCATAGAATTACTCTTAATTACTTAGATGAAGTGTCATAGTAAACATAAAAGGTAATAGGTTGTTCCTGGGGTTGGAATAATCCATGGGAAAGGGAATAGCATATGCATAGAATATGAATGGTCAAATACAAATCGAGCTAGGAAGGTGGGTGAGCGTGTAACATCCATTCTGAATTAATAGTGATGAATACTTTGGCCAAAGTAGTGTATGTTGCCACTGTATACATTGTTAGTTTACTATGATCCAAGTTTACATACTAGGCAGGTAATGTCATATGGTAGGTTGTAGCCATTGTGTGATAGTTCTAGATATGTAGGACACAACACCAAGCTCAAAAAAGGTCAATTTTATTATGAGGTTACCAAGCCAATCTCTTCGTTGAAGGGTAGGGCCATCTTACCAATTTGGTAGATGTGTGGGGGACCGCAGTTAGTCCAAGGTTGGAGAAAGAGCGCTTGAGTGATGCTTCTCCTTATCAGTTGTCAACCAAGATTTGATTGAGGGCACTTGGACCATTTGTATATTTGTTGTCAATAAGCTTAATGGAGCCATGTATGTGTTTTGTATCCATTATGATGGAAAGATTGTAAAAGATAAATGTTATCATGTTATCATGAAATTTTGTACCATGAAGTCTATACTTTGGAAAGTTGTAATACCTTGATATAATGCAATGGGAAAGTTTGGAAAGATGTTATTTCAAATGTGCATGTTATCTTTATGTTAAAAGAAAAAATTTATTGCTCTTGATGGTTAGATGCTTAAACTATTTACTTGTGGTTAAAACATAGGAAAGTTACTGTGTAGAACAATGGGTATGTTACAAAAGATGTCATACTACATTGTGAGGATGCAAACCCTAGCCATATTAAGTTATCCTCATTTAACAATAGTTAGATTCATTACTATATATTACTCTATTTATTATTGTTCAAAAACACAACTAGTTTTTATTCATAATACTAGTTCTAATGGAAATAAATGCCATGCACAATAAGGACTGGGTATATATTAGTTTGAAATTTAATCATGACAAACGTAAATCTACACATACTAAATAGGATATTTCTAAAGAATCTCATAGATAGTGTGTTTGCAACCTAGTAAGTGTGTACTTTTCAAGGGAGTCCTACAACTCTCTTCCTTGCTTTTAGTTTTTACACTATTAAAACTCTTTCAAGCTATGTCACCCTTCTACAAATGAACTCACCCCCCTCTTAGTGGAGCACTACTAGTGTACCGAGCAAAACATTAATTATATCTTTAAATTTTAAATGACTTCTTTGTCATATTGACTTAGTGGACTAAAGACTTTGGTGCTCTTTGAAAGTTGAAGATGGAATAGTTTGGCCACTATACCCCACAACACCATCCTTAGTATGATGAAAAAAAGGACACTTCTCTATCTTTTGAATGAAGTCCAAAACCAAAATCTTCACTATTTTTACCAAGACAAATAACCATTTAATAAATGTTTCAATATTTCAAAACACTCACTCTCACCTCTTTAACAAGGTCAAATTTGATGTAATTTATGTGACAAGAAGAGTGATTTAGAATCTAAGTACATAGTTTTTTTTTATAAACAATTTTATATCATCTATGAGTTCATTTTGCTCTTCGATATGGGAGCATGCATGAGCCTATATTGATACCTCTTTGGCCAAGAGCTAAGAATTAAGGGGTATCTATTCCACCAAAATCACCTAGAACATAATGACAACTTCATCCCTTATATCACACTTTTGAGGATTTGAACCTTGGTAGATGGCATAATCTAAGAAAATACTATCACACTCACTAATTGAACTACAATCCTCCAGTACATAACTATTTTTCACTACACATTATCTCTAAAAAGTCTCTAAAAGTAGAGATGGTTGACTGATGGGAACTCACAAACAAATATGAGGGACATATCAGATAGAGATGTTCTCTTTACAACCCCAAATATTGTCATAAGAGAGAATGATCAAACAAATGTTAAATTTATCCTCTGTTTACTATCTACAATCCTATAGACTATATTAAGGGGAAATGATCAAACAAATGCTAAATTTATCCTCTGTTTACTCACTACAACCCCATAGACTGTAATAAGGGGAAATGATCATTAAAATGTGATCAAATAAATCCTAAATTTATCCTCTGTTTACTCTACGAAAGGGAAAATGATTTATCCTTTGTTTAGTCTCTACAACCCCCTAGACTAATAAGAGGAAATGATCAGACGACTGCTAAGTTTATCCTCTGTTTACTCTTTATAACCCCAAGACTGTAATAAGGGGAAATGATTCAACATTTCGTCTGTTTATTCTCTACAACCCCATGAACTGTAATAAGGGGAAATGATCAGACAAATGTTAAATCTATCTTCTGTAGAAATGATCAGACAAATGCTAAATTTATCGTCCCTTTACTCTTTACAACCCCATGGACTGTAATAAGGGGAAATGATCAGACAAATGTTAAATCTATCCTCTGTAGAAATGATCAGACAAATGCTACAATTTATCCTCTGTAGACTGTAATAAGGGGAATTGAATTTACTCTATGATCCCATAAATACAAATGTTAAATTTATCCTCTGTAACCTGTACTAAGGGGAATTGTTGAATATCCTCTACGACCCCATAAATTGTGACCAAAGAGAATTGCCATTGAGATAGCACGTTTCAGCTCCTACCGTGATTCCAACTATTTACCAACAGCAAGATAGCATACCGTGAACCCATAAATATACCATCTTTCTATAAACTTACGGTAACAAAACCAGTTCTGTTACAGATGGCAAAGTTAAATATATTAGTTTTAGCGTTGTGTGGGGGCCGCGCGAACGCGAGCCCCCTCTGTCACAAATTATGACGTGCACTCTCCACAATGGGAGATGCTAGACAGAGCCCCCTTCCAAGTGCAATGAAGGTGCTCTCTCTAGGCCATCGGCCTTCTTGATCACCGATTGACCCCGCCCAGGTAAGTATGCTTTGACTCTGCCCTTCTCCCTCATCTTCTACTCACTCTTCTCCCTTCTTTTCTTCTTCTCACACATGTGGGATCAATAACACCTTCGCTGCTCGCCTCTAACTCATGTGATACCAACATTCTCTCCATGTATTTAATAGTCCCGTCCATCGTATGCCCTTCTGCAATTCACGGATCTCTTTAGCAGAATATGGAAGGAATGGTGAGGATTGCAATTTCGAAATGCAAAGTAGGATGAACGTAATCTGCTACATGAAAACAGATTAAAATAGCTGCAGACTCGTGGAGACATAATTCAAACTTGCGCAGAACATTTCACCAGAACTTTTCAATCGTAACGTCGCCTGAGAGATTCGAACTCTCGTGGGGAACCACCCCCGTCTACTTAGCAGGCTTTTAAAAATATGTTTACAAGTCCCTTTGTATTTATATGATCTTTTTCCCTTTCATTATTGCGAGGCCTCAATGCTTAAACAGTGATTAATCTATCTTGGAATAGTCAATCAGCATGCAGAATTATTTCTAAATTTGCCTGTGGTTTGCTATTTCTATAGTTAACCTGCATATTTTTTATGCAAAATATTGGCCTCTGTGATTGGGGTGGGAAATGGTTCTGTAGATTGTCAGAGGCCCTGCATTTGTTACGAGGTAAGAGAGCGCACAAAAACCCGAGGCTCTTGCAGATTGTCAGAAGGCTGGAGACGTGGAAATCATTCTTGCAACAGTATTGGCAATTTTCGGATGCAAAGGAGGCGTATTGCAACTGTTTTTTACCGGCATCTCTGTACGAAACAAGGAATTTCAAGTCGATGATCCGCCATTTCAACAGGCAAACGATGCAGATGTAGTCATACTGAATTCATAAATTTGTCCCTGTATTTTATTTACCTAGAATTTCTTAGACAATCCCGGGATGAAAAACAAAGGTTTGTGTGGTTGGGAGTTGTGAGAACAATTTCTGTCCAGGGAGATACATCCTTCTGTGGAAATACATGCAATGTATATCTCAATCGCACAACGGAAGATTTATTTCACACCACGAATCGCCTTCGGCTCCAAATAGTATTCACTGGTCTAAAACCAGGGCAATACACAAATTTTTTCATATGCAAACCGACAACTGCTAAGTTACACTGTCTTATAGGTTTTAAATGCTTGTCGCTTGAATGGCTACCGAGAGTTTTATTTCTTTTGGCAAATTTATAGAACTGAAATATTTCGGTGGCATGTTAGTGTTTAATGGCAAGTGAAAATTTTGTGCAGAGCCTGGGATGCTGGATTTTGAGGTGGATGATGAAATTTCAGACACAATATTGGATGGCATTGATCTGGGAACCCTTCATGTCAGAGTTGAGGAGATGGCGTTTCCAGGTAGATCTGTTTGGCCTGCGTTTTTTGCCATAATAGTTGTACAAGCCATTGGAATGTTTCTCATTTCTGAGGCGCTGAAGAGGAAGATTGCATAGTCATTATAAAGAGATTTTCCCACTACATTTTTGGGATATAAGCAAAATAAATTGAAGTCTCTTGAATTCGAATTCCTGTTTGGACAGCATTTTAATGAAAATAATTTATTTTAGGTAATTCCTGCTTCAAACAATGTCCTTTATGGTTTGACATTAATGTTGAATTTGTTAGGGTTCGGATCCCTGGATATCCATGGAAATTCAGCCCTGATGACCACAGGGGCCTAGCCTTGCAAATTGTAAAAGCATAATGGTTTCACCTCTGCTTTGTTGGAAAATGGATACTAATCTGCTCAAGGAAAACCATATGAGCCAATATTTCCTGTCCGTATCTCTGGCACTTTTCATCATTCAGATCTGGCAATAAGTAATATTAAAAAACAAAAAAATGGTGATGTATTATAATTTTCTGTGTAAATCTGATGGGGGGATGTGGGGACATGGGGATAGCTATTTAAATAACTTAAATAAATTAAAAGCAGCAAAAATCTTAGAAGTAAATAGAATGTGCTAAATTTGTAATAGCAATCCTACTCATTGGATTTTATAGAAGTTTTAAACATTTTTCTCTTAAAAAATTCGTTTTTATGTACCAGATGGAATTAAATGTTCAGTTATCCCTGGGTTGTTGGGACATCGCTGAGACCAAGACGTTTCCCTATGGAATACTTCATTTAAAAAGTTGTCTTTATCATCCCATATTTTAAATGTCAATAGGAAATTCCATGGTTTTCCTAAGTCTGAAATTAACTTTACGAAATGCCTACTCAACAATTTTGAATTTTCAAGTCAAAATTCAGTCCAATCCATGATATTCCTATAGAAAACCAGGACGAGATTTGATATCTTGCTTTGGGTCTACTGTGGGAATTCTCGTGTGCACGTTGAGAAATAATCTGGACCTGAAGTAAAAGCATTTTTTCTTAGATTTGAAGGTTTCGAGACTGTTAGATTCCTTGCTCAAGACTATCAGTCAAAATAATGTCTGGTACAAAGATATTCTTCCATAATTAACCATATACATATCTATTCCAAAGCATGTAGTGCAGGAAAGCTATTCTTGTTGCTGCAAATAACACTATTTTTGTGCAGCGAAATTAATGACTGCTGTGGAGATATAATTTTTCTAATATTTGGGATGCTGGATTTTGAGGTGGATGATGAAATTTCAGACACAATATTGGATGGCATTGATCTGGGAACCCTTCATGTCAGAGTTGAGGAGATGGCGTCTCCAGGTAGATCTGTTTGGCCTGCATTTTTTGCCATAATAGTTGTACAAGCCATTGGAATGTTTCTCATTTCTGAGGCGCTGAAGAGGAAGATTGCATAGTCACTATAAAGAGATTTTCCCACTACACTTTTGGGATATAAGCAAAATAAATTGAAGTCTCTTGAATTCGTATTCCTGTTTGGACAGAATTTTAATGAAAAGAATTTATTTTAGGTAATTCCTGCTTCAAACAATGTCCTTTATGGTTTGACATTAATGTTGAATTTGTTAGGGTTCGGATCCTTGGAT
>VDFB02341008.1:0-14787 GCA_007258455.2 Sequoia sempervirens
AAAATTCTATATTTAACTCAATGTCAATTTGCTAAAGGAACATATAATGGTTTTGTCCTTCCATTTGATCTCTCAGTCTACTTCAACTAATACACTTAATTCAAGTTTAATTTATTCATAAATAAGTTCAATTGTGTGAACAATATTCAATAAACATATAATTGATGTCACATTGGATGTAATAAAAGTTCCATATAAATTGTAGACAACAATGAAGTAGCGATAAATTTGATAACTACCTTAACCCTCATCTCTTTGAAAAGGTGTTGATAGAGAAAAAACCACAACTATCAAATCAAGGTTTTTCAGCCCTACTGTTTATTAGTGTAAAATGCATATTACATTGAATAGGTTTAGATGTGAAGCTCCTTTGCCAAAGTTTAAGCAATTCATATTTTGAGAGAAAATATTAACTTTTTTTAGTTTAATGTAATTGCAACTAACTCAGGGAGATAATTAATGTAGATTAGGAGAAGTTGAAACAATTTTACTATTTGCAATCAAGAGTTATATGAAGTTTTTGGCAATTTAATGGCTAGCTGTGAACCAAGAACCTAATATCTGCAAAACACAACAAACAAACATATTTGAAGATTGAAATGCAAGTTAAGACCAAGATTCCCCATAAATCCATTTAACCATATTCAAAATAGAAATAAAGCAAGAACACAATGAAAGAAGATGAAAATAAGCTAAATCCTATTGAGAATATGCAAACTCTTGATCTTATGGGGGAGTTGGTGCCAATTTGATGTGGAAATTGGCCCTTTCCCAACTCCTTTGCAAGCTTTGTTGATTGATGATAAAGAGTGATCCACTTTGATGAAGATTGATGAATGCTCCAAGGTAAAATCTGCATAACCTAGCTATGAACTCAATGGTAATGGATAGAATTTGCTAATGATTTGAGCATAGTAAGTTTACTCAAATTGTGGTTGATGAAATGAGGAGAGGAGCTCTTCATTTATAGATGATATTGAAGGATGAATGTCCAAAATTGAGCAATGTCAGGACTGTATTCATCCAATGATAAGGTGCCACTTGTCCAATTTGATAGGATGAAAGGTTGAGCACATTTTGATCCATGTGCAAGTTTGGTGGGCTGATAGGGTGGCATGTTTAGGGGATGAAAGATGATTAATACCAGAGTGGGAGACATGTAGAGCGATGTAAGAGCTTTAAATGCTTTGTTGGATGGACAAGTCCTTTTGGGGAAATTTCAAATTTGAGGAATATTCCATCTTTGATGCCTTTTGAATGAAAATAGGTGATTTATAAAATCAGGTGAAATTGGTACTTTCATGTGCAAGTTGCAAAATCTAGAGGATTTGAATGGATTAAGATTAGATTAATGAGGTTGATTAATTTAAAGGTGTGACGGACCATTTGATTTAGATTTGTGGGTTGAAATAAATCAAAAAGAGATGAAAATGATGAAGACCTAGTTAAATAAATATTTTTATTTATTTAACCAAAGGGGGTGATGTTAGATTAAATTAGATAAATGCTTGATTTATTTAATTTAATTAGATTAACTTTAGAGATTTAATCAAATAATATGGATTATTTAATTAAATAAAGATAAGAAGATGAAATGACCTAGCTAATTACACATAGACAATGATTTAATTAAATCGAGGGATTTATTTAATTAAAAGGGGAATTATGATGACCTTAATCAAATAAGGCTATTTGATTAAATGGTTAGATACAAGGATAATTCAGGATGAGGCGATGTTAGTAGATTAGGATTGAGTGTGCGATATCAATTTCAGTACTTTTGATGTTCACACCAACCATGGTAAGAACCTCCTTCAAGTATTTCTATACTGAACTATAATCTCTAAGACATTTTAGCCACAAGATCTATGCAATTTAACTCATTAAGCTCCACCTCCTCAATTTTCTTATTACTATCCGCCATGTAAAAGGAGTATGCCAAACAACCATAATTGTAAGGTAGTGTTCAACAACCCTATGTTCAGTTACACATAGCAAAATTTAAAGCCATGAGTATTTATGGAAAAATAGATAAACTAAAATTTTGGCTCTCATTACAAAGAAAGTATAGTTATTTACTAACCTTAGATTGTAATGGTTGTCTTCAACTTCCTAACCTTAGATTGTAATTGTTATCTTTAATGTATTACATAATAAAACAAAATAAAATACCTATGCAATAAAATATAATTCACAAAATATGGTTTACAAGAAATAAAATACAATTCACAAAATAAGGTTTACATGACAAGAAAATAACTTCCTTGCATCTTCTTTTCTATTTGTTTTTCTTTGATGAAAAAAAATATTTTAAAACTACTCACTAATATAAATAGCATAATTGTTCATCATGCCTACATTATTTCTTACCGTAATAATAATGTAAAAGTAAAAATATATAAAATTTTAAATATTTGTTAAAATAAAAAAATAGTTAATATCTAAGCTAACATTAAAACTGTATATTACAATCAATATTCAATAATAAAAATAACATTTAAAAAAATTATATTGATTTTATTTTAAATTTATATATAAATTTCTTAAAATGTGTCATTTAACTTCCATATTTGATATCACTAATTATAAATAACAAGCAATTGGATTTCACTCACATCATTAACACAAGAAAGGTGTTTCAAACTCATAAAATCATCTCCATATATATAATGCAAGATTTGGTATAATTAAACATGAAGTCTATTTTTATAAAATATTAATTTTAAAAGAATTAATATTTTTAATTATAATGAGTTATGTAAGTGATGCTAAATTTAGAATAGTTATTAATATAAATTAAATTTGTGATTATTGAATGATTTGAAATTATTAGTATTGATTATTTAATTAATATATTTATCCCAAAAAATATATATTTAATTGATGATGTTCAATTATAATGAGATTTGTAAATGATTGATTTTTACAAAACTTTATACTCTACACTTTCTTTCCATGTAAAAACTTTGTTTCACAATGCTAGAAGCATTTTGCTTTGGTTATCTTTTACCCAATATAAATTTTAAAATCACTATTTGTAATTGTTTTTTGAAAAAAAATTAAAAGAATTTTTACTTTAATATTTAGTTACAAACTGACCTTCACTAGAATTAATAAGGTGAAAAAGATTTAAGATATTTTAGAGATAAATTGCAAAATTAGAAAGATATCATATGTATTTATGTACATTTTTTTATGAAAATGAGATTATAAAGAATGAATGTTTAGGTTGTATACTTTATATGTAATTGAAAATAGTAGTTTATATTGTATATTTTGTTAATAATTTAATGATATTTGTATTGTGAAATTAAAATAATAATTTAAGAATAAATATTTTAAAAAATCATTTATTCAATTTTTATATGTTATCAAAAACTATATATTTGTATATATAGATATAGCAAAAAAACTTATAAATATGAATACTAGAGTAAAAATTAAAACAACAATCTAAAAGAAAATGTTAAAAGATTGTATATTTTATGGAAATTTTAATAATTGTTATCTTGAAAATTTAAAAATAAATTTAAAAAAATATTCGTTAAAAATATTGTACTTTATTGAATGGTGGCCATATAAACAAGAGTTGCATAGTAGTGAAGTTCCTACCTAAATGTTTAAGAATAGTCTTGTTTTTATTTGTTGTATTTGCTATATTTTAGCAATAGTGTTGATATTATAACAACTTAATAGTAATCTTGAAATTTGTCAAATGGTGACATGTAATAGCATAAACAATATCGAGAAATTGCAAAGGAGGTGATTTTTGACAATACAACAAATGTAATCATATATCTTCAAAGTCTCCAGATATAGTGTTTGAAGAACATTAAATATTTTAAAAGTTTCTTTTAATTGGTTGACTGATGTTGGTAAAAGCATCAATCTCAAAATAATACATAGACATATCCTGAAAGATTTTTGAATAATGCATGATTTCATGAGCAAAAGAAATTAAAATTGCAATAAGAAGGATGGGGTAAAAAGGCCAATTCAAGCAATAAGGAGGGCTATGTTGAAGGTAGAAAGGGGAAGTAACGTGCCTAAGAAGAGGAAGAAGTCATGCCACAAAAAGAGAAATGAGATGGCGCATAAGGGGGTATCATTAAAACCTGAATTAATAGTTTTGGGGGGTTGCACAAATTGGAGGTGTGGCAAAGAAGTGAGGTCGCGCCTAATAAGCAGGAGATAAAAGGAAAAACATTGAACAATCCACGCCAATGAAAGTAGAGAGGACTACACAATAGAGTGGAAGAGAGCTGAGTAGAAGGCCCTATTCAGGGAATAGAAGTGTGTATGTTGATTCCTCTATAAATAGTAGGTTGGTACTGCATAATAGAGTGGAAGAGAGCTGAGTAGGAGGTATTATTTAGGGAATAGGAGCATGTATGTTCCATCCTCTATAAATAGTAGGTTAGGTGTTTTGGGTTTGTTCTCTTTTGGTTTGCTTCATTATTTTATTTTTTTGTTCATCATGTGTTTTCATATACTTCACAACTAGTGACTCTATTACCCATGGACAGTCATAAATCTTGTGTTATGGGTTCTTTAGCATCCTTTATAGTATTTGTCCCCAGTTAGAGCCAATTGTTACCTCAATTTTCATCAAATCCGTTTGAGCCTTGCTAAAATTTGGAGAAGTTCATCATTGGTCATTCGGTTTCGATAAGGTTCTTAGAACCTTGTCAATTTTTGACAATGTTTCACTAACCATGTGTTATCCTGAAAACTTGTTAAAGGTTCATATTATTTTTGATGTGTTGGTCATCACTTAAGCTATAATAACATCATTAGCTTTCGGTGAGGTTTTCAGAACCTCATTGGGTTTTGATATGTTTTCCTAACCTAGTCTAAAGCCAACACAAGTAGGGAAAGTTGACCCATTCAATCAAAAGTGGAGAAATTGAAGACAATAAAGAAGCATTTAGGAACTTATTGAAGGTTTTGAAACCTTTGTTAGAATTCGAAAGGTTTTAGAAACCTCATTAAACTCCAAAGGGTTGCCTCATCCTTGGGATGGTGAGTTATTTTATTTTGGCTTCTATGGTTTCACAACCATCATCAAGACCCAACATGGTTTCCACAACCAAGTCCAGAGTCAAAATTTTTAATACTTTGGTTCCACCATGAGCTCTCATAAAAGTTTGGAAAGATCAAAGGCATTGAAGTTTAATTTTGGAAACTTTCTAGAGGTTTTGAAACCTCTATCAAAATTCAATAAGGTTTCCACAACCTTGAGAAAAGTTGTCAAAAATTCATTCAAAAATAATTATAAGTTCTCATTTGAAGCTCACATTCTGAATTTGGAAGAATATTAGGTAGATTGTGCAAACGAATATGAAGTAAGGAGAAGAGGATGGATGAGGTTGTCACTAAGGTAGATTGTAACTTTCAAATTAAATTGTGATATCCAGGGTATCGAAGATGATGACTCTAATCTAGTTGATCATATCTTCATAGAACACATACAAATCCAACCCATCCTACCAATATATTGGATTTTTAAGGAAATATAAACCATTGAGGCTAAGATGGAAATAGTACTTAGGTGAATAAAGGAATGGGTAATGAAAAATAAGGCTAAAATGAAAAATCCCACCCCTTGGAAAGCTAAGCAAGCTACAAAGAAATCATAGATTAGTTAGAGGAGGTCTTCATCACTTCAAAAAATGGCATCCACAACATAGTAGACTACCTCTAGAGGTAGTGGAGATGATGTTGAGGATCCCTTAGGAAGTAGGAATTTGGAAAATGCTTGTGAGGTTCTGATACATCTCCTCTCAAAAGGTCACTTCAATTTTATTTTCCAAGAACTAGTAATGTCCCCACACCTTCATCTATCTCATAGTTAGAACAATATTTAACCAAGAATAAAAAGGTGGTTGACTTGAGTCTACCCAATAATGATTTTGTGTCTCAATTAATCCAATGAATGCCACATGTTAAAAACCTAAAAACACATCCTAATTGTTGAATAATCCCTCCTAGGGAAATATGTATGTTGAGGTTGCTCATCTCTCCACTCAAAAAGAGGCTAGTCAAATGATTGCAAGTGATTTTAGTATCACTAGGATTAATTTGGGACCCTCTACAAGAGATTGAGATGTCCACAATTTTTACGTGTCAACTGCTAGGCTTGTAGAAATGATAGAAAAAGACAACTAGAGAAAAAACCAATTAAAACAATAGGTTAATGCTTTAACCAATTATTTAAGATATCTTGTTGACCTTTCTACTCAACCCATTGGCCAAATTGAAGTAGATTTTGATCCTTTCTCTGTTTAAAGTGGAAAATACATGATTGATAAGATTCATGTTTACAAGTCTTATGGGAAGGTCACAAAATATTGGACCTTGAGGATATGTTGGTAAGGGGAACAAAGGTTGTCACAAACATGAAGAAAATATGTGAGGATATTAAGGTATTGAAGAAAGAGATTGATAATGAAATTGTTGCCACCAAACATGAAGCATCTATTTGGTTGAAGACTGACAGTGATCTCAAGGAAATAATCGGTTCGAGTTCAAATAAACTAATAGCTAAGAAGATTTTTCCAAACATTGAATATGAAAGATATTTTATGTGCAAGGAATGTATTGAATGGAAACTCTTGTTTTTGAAACAAAAAATATTTGAGCAAAGAAAATTGCTCAAGGAATGTAATCAGATGAAGATTGACATTCAAGGATCTTTCAAGCATAGGATTAGCCTTCGAAGAGAAGATGGTTCTCAAGATGAGAATGCAAAAACATGAAAGAGAAAGTTCACGGAATTGATTGAGAACCTTTTCAACAAACAATCTTTTAATGTGGAGAGCATGAGAAGATTAAGTAATATTGACTTATCTTTATCTCAATTCCTTGGGCATGCAACAAATAAAACTTTGTGGAAATTGAGAACTAAAAATGTAATTATTCCTCAACATAGTGAGATGCCTCTGGTGATAAAATATTTTTAAACATACAAAGCCAAAATTGCCACACAATCTACTCAATCATCACAAGAAAGGAATGTTGATAGTGCATCACCCAAGCCCAATATTGCCTCGTGTTTTTATTGGTTTTTTTCTAAATAACTTAAGGTCTGGAGAAGTTTAAGGGGCTCTTAACTTCTTCTTTTCAGTTACTTTCAAGAAGCAATTACTCTTGTAAATGTATATAAACTATGATGTTACCGAAAGAACTTCTTATGAGAAATTTTTGAAAAATGGAAATGGATAGAAAGTAATTCAAATAGGAAGAGGAGGTTGTATGTTTGTGAGCTTACAATTTTGGATAAATGAATGAAATGAAATCCATGTTATAGTTTATGCATTGTGATTGGTTTCGTTGGTTATTGCATTTTTGTGTGAATGTGAGAACCATTTCTAGTTCTTATGAGAAATTTTTGAAAAAGGGAAATGGATAGAAAGTAATTAAAATAGGAAGAGGAGGTTGTATGTTTGTGAACTTACAATTTTGGATAAATGAATGAAATGAAATCCATGTTATAGTTTATGCATTGTTTGGTTTCATTGGTTATTTTATTTTTGTGTGAATGTAAGAACCATTTCTAGTATCTAATCTTCTCGAGTTTAGAATTATTTTTGGTTGATATATTTATTATTTTATGCTTTGTGGAATGCAATTAGTCTATGTTTTGATTGTTTTCTTACAAATTACATTTTGTTCAATAAAATATTCATTGGTAGCATTTTATTGATTTGTGTTGCTCCTATTATTTCAACCTTTCTTGCTTTCTAGTTAAAAGCATACCCATGTTAAAGTTTTTTAAAACTAAAAAAAGAATGCATTCTCTTATCAAACGAGGGAGTTGTGTACCTCTGAATTAATCTATTAACTAACACTATTTATATTTGACCTTTGTGGGATGTAATTTTTTTTGAAATATATATGTTAGTTGTATTTTAGTTTTTATTATTTTTATATGTTTGGTGTGTTTTAGTTTTTATTAATTGTGTATGTGACTCCTTTATAGCTTTTGTTCACACACTTAGGCGACTTTATAATAAAGAATTTAAAAAGTTTAAAACAAAAAGATAATAAACATGCATTTTTTTTAAAGTTCTACTCATATATAATATAGGTCAGCTATCATATACAATAGCTATAGTTACACACACTTTTTTATTTGTCAACAAGTGTTTAGTTTATTGACTAATATTTTGAAAAGTGTATTATAACAAAATTGGCTCTCACTTCACAACTGTGTATAAAACACCTATAGTCATTTACACATTAAATAATTAATATTTAATAATAAACATAATAAGGACATCATTTAATAATTAAGATGATGTATTAAGTGAAAAATTTGTCTAGCAAAAAAAGATGAAATTAAATTTTTATAATTGTTTGCATATGTTGTATTATTTATTTTATTACTATATAACATTAAAAAATTGTTAAAAAATAAATAAAACTAATTCTTGAATAAATGTAAATAGTGTTTGTCTTTTCTTTATCTATCAACTTACATAATTATGTATTGATGAAACTATTTATTTATTTAGTAGTTTAGATAGATAAAAATAATTCTTAGATAAAATTAAAATGTGTTTATGTATGCATTTAATAAATAAAATAATTATGTCATAAAATAAAATAACTCTTAAGTGGAGATTAATATATCTAAATATTTTCTAAATAGATTATTTAAGATATCTATAGTAGTATTATTAGTGTTCATGATTAACATATATTTGAAAGATATGATATATATCTATATTGAAATATCTATCTTAATTGTGTGACATAAATTATATAGATTCTTCCAAATTGATATATATTTAATATCTAAAATATCTATACTAATTTATTTATTATCTATCCACTCCATTATTTTTTATTGATTATCTAATGATAATCAAACTAATATATCATTAGATTTATTTATATATATATATTATTAAAAAAATACAACTTTGTATCAAATTTTAAAATAGAAAGATACTTTATCACTATCTAATTAAAATAATCATAATATAAATTTATCTTTCATACCATTAAATTTATTCATTATTGAAATAATATAAAATTTAATATATTTTCTAAATGGAAAATGTTGAGCCATTGTAACTTTTCTTATACTTTGTAATGAAATGATAAATTATTTCCTTGAAATCGAGATGTTGAATTTTTTATCTAATAGCAATTGAGATCAACCATATTTTATATTTTTTTTATTATTAAAAATAAACCTTTTTCTCTTTTAACATTAAAAAGAAAAGTTAGGCAAAATATGTTTGTTTTGTTTTCAGAAGATATAATTAACAAGATTAATTTAATATATTAAATTTTAATTTAATTTAATATATAATCTAATATAATATATATTAAAAATATCTAATAATATTATATATTAAATATATATTAAATTATTAAAAAGATAATATATTACATAATTTAAAATTAAAATATAAAATTATAATATTATTATCTAATATATTAAATTATATTTTAGATGGTATATATACATATATATATTGTATATATAATATTATATTATGTTGTTAATTAATAATATATTATATTAAAATATATTATTTATTTAATTTTTATTAGACTTATTTTATATATATTTGAATTACGAAAAATATAACAAGTAAAATAAATTTTAAAGAAAGTTTAATTTTTCCCAAAATTAGGTTGAATATTTTTTATTATGGTCATTGTGGGAGAAAAACCTTGAAAAGCTACCATCAAAAGTTTACGCTCCCTAAAAATCCGCCCTTATCGCTCAAAGTTTTGTAGCCAATAAAATTGAAGAAAAATCATTTTTGAAATTTGAAACTTAAAAATCTTGTATTTTACATTAAGAAAATTAAAATATAATGTATCAAAAAAACTAATAACTAATTTTGATTGCGTAAATAAACGCGCATTAGTGTTAAGAACAGGTATATAGTTCCCCGGCAGAACTGAAGCAAGTAAATAAATGAATAGAATGGAAAATATGTAAGTAAACAATTTTGAAGATTTGCTAATTTTTAAAAAATCTCAACATTTTGATTATGGTCTTGTGGAGAAACCCGAAAGTTGCGATAAAAGTTCCAGCCATGAAAATCACCTGTTCTATGAATTGAGGAAAACTATTTGAAATTTGAAAAGTTAAAAATCTTGTATTTTACATTAAGAAAATTAAAATTTAATGTATAGAAAAATAATGAATTTTGATTGGCTACAAATAAAACGTTTAATCACTTTTTAGAAACTACCCCTTGCCTATAGTTCCATGGTAGGAACTAGAACTACTATCACAACTATTGGACATTATATAAACAACTACTATCACAACTATTGAAACATGCTCAACTATTGAAACATGCTCAACTACTGGGTCCTCTCCCCTATGTGATAAGTGAGATTTTAGAGGCTTTTACTTGATATTTTGGAGACTTTTACCATTAAACAATAGTTGGTTTACCATTAAATGATGGTTGAAACTTGTTTTCCGATGAATCAACAGTGGTTTGTAGGTGTGAGTCTTGTTTCAGACTCAAATGTCACACTATATGTAGCCTATCAGCTAATAAATGTAAATATGATCAAGTATTTAGTTTAGATTTATTATAATTAGAGTTGATTTCAATTGTAAATCTAAATTAGAAAAAATATTTAGAATTATTATTGATTGGAGTATAGTATAAATTTTAGGAATGTAATTGAAAAAGCAATTTATGTTTGTTTAATTTTTTATATGTTTGGTTTTTTATTTGTAATTGTTTAATATGAATATTGATTACAAAATGTTTGAGCAAAAAAAATTATGAGGAACATTTTTGATACATTGAAAAGACAAATCTTATAAACACACCATTTAGTATTATATTATATGAGTACATAACATGACCATGATATCATTTAAAAATATTTACTTCACTAGATATGATTTTAGATATTAATGAACACCATTATTAGGAGCATGAAGACCAACTCATATAAGAAATCATATCAATTTTTTATTGTTTACATAATTAAAACAAAAAAAATTAATAGCATTCAAATGAGAAAGGCTCTATTTTTTAGCAACATTCAAATGAGAATGGTGGTGTTACTCCTAGTGAATTGAGAGATTTAACTTTGGATATAATAGTGAATACCAAGCTTATTTTCTCTCTATCACCAATATTTATTGTGCCCCTTTGGTTGCTCTTGTGATTTGTGTATGGTTGGAGCTCATGTCATTTTGGTTGAAATTTGTGTACTTTTACTTTGCTAACAAGTGGAACAAGGACAAACCTTGGATTATTCATCTCCCACAAAACACCTACACAATCATCAAAATCAACGATTACATAATATGACAAGGGCTCTGAAGGAGCTAGAGTCCCTATTGGGGAGAAGTAGATTGAGTTTTGATATTTCCAAAAGGGGAGGGAATGCAGTTGTTGAGCATGTTTGAATAGCTGTGATAGTAATTTTTTATATAATGCCCAATAGTTGTGACTTGAGTATCCATAATTCAAGAAAATGTATCAATGCTCAACTATCGATGATGTGAATGCAGAAGTATTGGTCACATGTTTTATTTTGGCCTTTTTTAACATGTTGAAGAAAACAATGTTGATGTGGCATGATACTCATTAATGTGGCCCTGAAATGGAAGTTATACATAGTGAACCTGCCAAGTCAGGGTCTTGTCCCCTAGAGGTTGGAAAACAAAGTTATCAATTAGAAATCATGGTGTGAAATTTATAATGATTAGTGAATTGGTAGAATATGTATTTTTTTGTATATTTATTTGTATATTTGCATAGTTATATGTGTATCATATGTATGTATAATGGCATACATACCTGTAAAAATTATACATATACAAACATATATATATACATAGATAAATGCATAGATAGATCTTTGCATGCTATAAAGGGAAGACATTGGTGAATTTTAAACAAACAGGTTAGAATAGATAAAGTACATGGTAGATAATTTGGCATATTAGTTGCAACTAAAAATATTACATAATGTAATGCAGTGTGGTGGTAGGAATGAGATGCTTGTTATGACTGAGTGTATATATATATTTATGTACTAGTGATATTTAAATGTAAAGAAATTTTATTGAATTGTAATTGTAGAGCATGATTGATCATTTTCAATTTATCTTTTTTAATGTAGGATGTTGATGACAAGCACATGTATTTCTTTATATATATATGTGAATGCACAGATATATACATACATATACATTTTTATTGTATTTATAGATAATAGATGTATGCATCTATATGCACTATATATGTACCTATATTATCCATAGTACAGATGTGTATAGATGTATCTATACATGATATATAGATATATACAAAATAGCAAAGAAGAATTTCATAATTGTCTTTTTTTTGGTCTTTTAAATTAATGATTTTAGCTCAGTATTCAAAGTTATGTACTTAAAGACAAGGTTTTGAATATGTGTGTATATATATATGTGTGTGTATTTGTATGTATATAAATGTATATGTATATAGTATGGATGTCTAATTGTATAGACATGTGTACAGGTTTATATATATATATACATACATACATAGACATATATATATATATATATATATAGATAGATACATAAATATGTATACACTCAGACATACATATGTACACACAAATAGACATGAGCAAACTGGTTACAATAGACAAATTGAATGAGGGATAGTTGGGCATATATTCAATTTGTCTATTGTAACCAGTTCACTCATGTCTATTTGTGTGTACATATGTATGTCTGAGTGTGTGTGTGTATATATATATATATATATATACACACACACACTCAGACATACATATGTACACACAAATAGACATGAGTGAAATGGTTATAGTAGACAAATTGAATGATATGTGTGGATAGTTAGACATGCTCAACTAACAAAAAATATTATCAATAATGGTTTGGAAGTTTGCGATGCCAAAGGGTGCTGAGGAAAGAGACCGTGACCTGTTATGGTATTGTATGGAATAGGATGTCATTGTCAGCGCTTACGCATGATTCCGATTGAATGAACGACGGATGCCGATGCGAGGCGGTTGATTGTTTTGGTTTTGATAACGGATGGCGGATGGCTAAATAAAATCAAACTTCGTCTCTGAATTCTCCGTTAAAATAATCTCTCTCCCCTCGCTCTCTCCTCTCCCCGCCACGACATGAATAAGAACTGAAACCGCCAAGTCTGATAAACGAATCAAAAGGACCGTTGGGCATATCAACGACAAAAGAAAATATTATCAATATTGGATTGTAAATTTGAATGTGAAAGCAAGGAGTGGGAAAATACACAACTTATTGTAGTATTAATATGGAAATGAGATGCTCATTATCACTTTGTCGATAACATAAACTAGTGATTAGAATCAAGTTTTGTTAGTGTAGATCTTGGCTACACTTTCTTTGTCCTAAAGAGCTTGTGGACCCAAGACTAATGGCGATAACTCTTCAAATAGTGAAAAGGAAGGTGGTGGAAATGGCATGAAGCGATGGGAGATAAAATTGAAACACATTTTGAACATTTTGCATTGGTAAGAACTTCCCATGTAAAAGCAAAGCTTCCAAAATTAATGGCGTGAAGCTCAAATCCGACCTTCTTGAGAACAAATATGGCCACGTATAGATAGTGTTTCTTCAAACAAGTCTAGGAACTTTAATAATTTGGAACATACAATCATTAAATTAACTGATTAAAAATATAGTATAAATTAACCAAAAATAATGAATCACAACAATGATAATTATGAATAATTAAATGCTAGTAAATAATGATAATTTATCCAAATAGCTCACCTTTTGTGAGGTTCACATCAGAGTACATTTATAGATAATAGATATGTATAGCTATATGCATTTTTTATATATCTATGTATAGTGTTCAAAATAAAGATGCACATATGTGTATATATACACAATAGGTAAATGTATACATTATCATAATTTTGTTAAACCAATTCATTTTTTGGATTTTAATTATTTAATCACAAACAATAGACATTAACCAGTGAAGTGCAAAGATGTAAAAAAATTGTAAAACGAGAGTGTAAGAGAGAGATGAACTTACAAAGGTAAATCTTTTCAGTAGACATAGATTAAATGGTTCTATACCCATGCATTTTCCAACAAGTTAGAGTTAATTTGGATTTTCATTTAATAAATTTAGTTGTAATTGCAATGCATGCATATGAAAAATGCACACAACAACAAACAATATGCATTAATCCATAAAATACAGAGTTGTAAAATACTATAAAACGACACTGTAGAAGACCTACAAAGTTACAAACATGTTTTTTTGTTCCCAATATAGTAGAAATGGATTGAATGATTTCATACGTAGACATTTTCCAATTAGTTAGATCTATTTTTTATTTTCATCTAATAAATTCAAGTGCAGTTGCAATGCATGTGTGCAAAGAGAGTATTACTTCTATTCTTAATCATGACCAACACATCATTGTGTTAAGACTTTGTCAAGACAATGAAAAATTCTTAAGTAAAGGGATAAGATAAATCATAAATACATGTAAGAGAATGCAATGCTATACAGGAATAAGATGAAGTCAAATAAATTTTGTCTCAACAACTATATTTAAAAAAATATATGTGGCCACAAAAGTTTTGCTCAATAAGTGAAATCTAAAGTAGGGAAAATATTCTTGATTGGATTGTTCAAATTTAAAATATGGTATTTGATACATTACAATGAATTATGAAATGTATCATTTATAGAAATCCAAATAGTCTTATGTACATAGAATCAGTCAATTTGATGCATCTAGAAATGATAATTTTAT
>VDFB02341009.1:0-13480 GCA_007258455.2 Sequoia sempervirens
AATATTTTTGCTGCTATGGGTTTAACCTCAAAATCCTTCACACATTGCAAGATGTAACCAAGATGTAATCATGCCACTTTACTACCTCGTGATGATTGTGAATTCCTTCACCAAGAACTATAGCACATGCTCTTGTCCCATTCTCAGCTTATCCAAAGTTTTTAATTCAATGGTAATTGCATATATAGTTTTCATTTGGGCTTTTATTGTAACTTCTAATTGATTGTCATTACTCAATATAGTTAGCAATTATATTGTGTACCATTTTGTAGGATACAAATTGTCTTGGTTGTCTTTTCAGTTGCTCTATTTCATATTTTGTTCTTGGAATTGCTTTTGTTTGGCTCTCACAATAATAGAGAGGCATTTCTTGTAATAATGGTAGTGATGGTTTATTCCAACCAACCATTGCAATTAATGTTACATTTTGTACAGTAGCCTATATTATATGATAGACGTGTCATTTAGGAATGCTTATAGCCATAGGATCTAGTAGACATATTATAGTCTACATTTATGTATTGTATCTTCATCATATTTATATTAGTAATAAGTATTTAGTGCTTTCAATTTACATATGTCCGTTAGTCTAAGTTTGTCTCCAAATTGACTAACATAGGTTTCATTGGTGTTTCATATTTAGTTCACAAATATAAATATAATATGTGCAAGATCAACTCTAAAGTCAATCATTTTGTATCTTCATTTTTATTGTTTGACAAGCTCCTCTTTGCTATAGTTTATGTTAAGTATTAATTAAGGTTATGATAGAAGTATCAAATTCCTCTCAATTACCAATTAGAAATAGAAACCAAGAATGGATAGACTCATAAATAGAACATTTTCATTTCCATCCCTTATGTTATCTAGGTCAAATCAAAGCTAATAACCTATCCTCAATCAATTTGGGTGTTGCCATTGGAAACCCCACTCAATTCAACCATTTATCACTAGAGTATGCATGAACAATTCATTGCAAAATAGATTAGAGTGTACTTCAGGGTTTGTGACAATCCTAGTACCAATTCATGCAATAATGCATCATCCCCTCTCTATGACAGTTGCTAATGAGCTCAAACCAACATATCCCTTTAGGATAACTATAGTCATAGTGACTTGATGAGTAACCTTTGATCTTGATGACTATCCATTTGCTTCCCTTACTCAAGCAAGTTTATGGCTGTCATAATGTGACATCCTTTATTTTTTATGTATGTGATGACAAAAAAATTGTGTTGTTGTTGATAGTTCTATGAGTTTAAATATCAAGATCTAGGTGTGATGATTGTCCTTTTGTACAGTTATGTCAGATCATGTGGCTTTTATGGCATCTCAATAACCTTATGACAATCCTTATTGGGTCTATTACTATCCTCAGGTAAGATAATAATTCCTCGTTTGCTTGATTGTAATTAATTTGTCATGCAATTATTATTTCTTGGTATATATGGAAATTTTCCATGATAGGTTTTTGAACCTTTTGTTGTTGATATATGACTGAGATAAAAAATTTAACATTCTTGGAATTGAATTGCTTTGAAGAACCTATCAAATTGTATCATCCAAATATACATTATGCTTTGTATTTAACTTGAGGTCACAATCCATCATTCAAGTTGTATTTATTGGCATGGTCTTCCTAGCTCTGATCACTAGCTTCCATATTCAAAAATTCCCAACCACCATCTTCAATAAATTTATCTGGATCATCAGTAATAGTCTTTAAAATTGACCACCAGTTCAAGTTCATTTTGCTTTCATAATACTTTATATCCATAGAGTTCAACCATTCATTGATGCCATCAAGAAAAGATTGAGGAATTTCATCAATGTGGAGTACATCTCGCTTGAAGTCTTTGAAAACAATAGCCATTTCAAATGCCTTATACCCAAGTCCTACTCTCTCAAGGTTAACAATCTTAATTTCACTAATAGTGATTACTAAGAAAGGTAATTCCACCAAATCTACCAAACAGTTTACCGTAGGAACAATAAAAGAAGACTCTTTGAAAGGAACTCCATGAAAACCAAGCTCTCTAAATGGTATATCAAACTATAGTTCAAAATCTCTTAGATGAGGCTACTCCCATAGCTCCGTTACTCGCTTGACAAATCCTTGAAACTCTGCATTGATTTTATTTTCCCTGTCCCTCTCTTGCTATTCTTCCTCAATTTCATCAAGATCATACATTGACCTTCTTTCCCCTCCTAAATTTTGGGCCACATCCATTACCTCCACATAAAACTGGACATCCTTGGTCTTCTTGGTTCGCACCATGATATGGTTATGCAAATGAAAATGAAGCAAAGTAATCATCTCCTTCTTCGTTAGCTAGAAGAATGCATGCTTAATGTTTTGATACATGATATTAGCTCTCTCTTCTACTCTCATGGTTGAATATTGAAATTCATTATGGTGGGCCTCCAGAGTTCTAGTTACCTTTCTTCCTTTTCTACCAAATTTGGCATATTTTACTAACGTTTATTAGAATTTTTGCATGTTTTACATCATTGGAATGACATATTAGCTATAATTTTTTTGAAATTTTATTATGGTTTGTGCACTTTTATATGATGTAATATGATTATGTGCACTTTGATATGATTATTGCCTGAAATAAATAATAAACTTTATTTTAAATGTTTTTTTTTTGCAGAACACGAATCTTCCAAAAGATCAAGATGATCCACATGATATAGATCCAGAATATGTTGGTTCTTGTATAGATCACATGGTAGAGGATGATGATGATGTAGATACAGAAGACATCGAGGCTGATGATGATGATGATGATGATGATGACGCTGATGATCATGATGATGATGAGACAATTGTTGGTAGTAGCTAGTGATATTCATGATCATATAGACTACACCATGGATCACTGTTGATATATCGTTATGATGCCTCTTTTCATGGTTACTATCATATGTATCATTTTCATGGCTTGTAGTACCATATTATTGAGTTGTATCATTTTGACATGTATCATTTTGATTTATATCATTTGGACATGTATCATCTTGACTTGTATCATTTTGAGTTACATAATTTATCATTTGGACTTATATCATTTGTACATGTATCATTTTGACTTATGTCGACTGTTGGACATGTATCATTTTGACATGTTATTGATCTACTGGCATATTTGACTTTCACTTGTTTTAGTTATATATGATGATGATCTTATCAATATTGACTTGTCAATTTATATATAATGAAAGGTGGTTGATGATTTTTTGGATGGATTATTTATTATGTATGATGATTTTTTAATTTCTTGAGTGGATGTTGTCAGAAATTCCAATTAAATTATAGATGTGATTCACTTGTTTTAATTATAAATGATGATCATGTTATAACAATTATCTTATTATTTAATCCTTATGAGTTAAATAATTAAATTACACTTTTATATAATCATATAGGAGTTATTTAAGAGGCATGTAATTGCTTCATTTAAATTAAAAATCCAAAAGAGCAATATTAAATTGAAAATAATGGAAACAAAAGGCTCGAGTAACATTTTAGGAAACAAAAAGGAAGCAAAAATGGAAGAAAAAAACAGGAAACAAAATAAAGAAGCAATCTTAGACAAAACTGGTGTTGTATCTACAAGAGGAACAAAACAAAAAAGCAATTTAATTGAAAACAAAGAGGTGGCATAAATGCGAGATTTTGAAACAACAAAAGAAACAAAATAACCATGTCGGGGGAAACAACAAAAAAGACAAAAATCTCATAAAGAGAAACAATGCTAAGATCACCGACAAAGCGTTATGTTAAGAAAAACTAGAAGAGAAAAATGTAAAAGCAAGGTAAAACAAAACTTGGAGAAAACCGAGAAACTGGAGACAAACTGGGCTTAACTCTTGAAATAAAACCAGAAACAATAGCTATCAAAAAAGAGGCTCGTTAAGGCTCTTTCCTGCTGAAGCTCCGTGAACTCTTTGTCAGACAAAATGAAAGAAACCATGAAATAGAGCTGAACACCATGGGGAATAAAACAAAGACTAGAGAACAAAAGGTGGAACAAACACGAACAAAACCAGAGGAAACAAAAGTCGAAACAAACTTGGAGAAAAACTGAAACAAAGCTGGAAGAACAAACAGGAAACAACAGTAAGATAAACCGGTATGCGGAAATAAACTGGAAAAACAGAGCTCGGCTCGAAGCTCTTTCTAAATAAAACCGAGAGGAAGCAAAATCGGAAGCCAAATTGGAAGCTTCAAAAGTCGGCGCTAAATTCGATGCTAAATTTGGTGCTACATCCGGCACCAAAGTGAAATGTAGTTTGGCGCCAAGTTTTGCACCGACAAAAGTGTCCAATTCATGAACTCAAAATGCACTAAAATCTGGTGCTATTTTAGGCACTAATTGCCTGCTTTGTTGCAGTGAACCCCCTAAGGTGTGGTATTGTATTTATTTGATTCATATTGTTTAAAGTTGAGACTTGTGAGAGTTAAATAAAATCATTGTGTTTATCATAAATAGATAGGTGGTCACTTTATTATTATCATTTTAAATATTTATGGCATGTTGTTAACCAATAATAATGACATGATAAAGGTTCTTAAATATATAAAAAAATATTACAATTTGAGATGAAGTTTTTAGATACTACTAAGTTTATCTTAGGGATGGAGAGTGACAAGCTAACATATTTTGTTAAGTCAAATAAAGTATGTTGACTTTCTTTTCCATAGATTCATAAAGCAAGATTACAACCAAGTAGTCTTCCTATTTCTATGGGAATAAATATTTTGGAAAAATAATGGCATACTACACATGATAAGATCAAAGACATGATCCATGCTCAATAATTTTTTCTATGGTTTATATAGTAAACCAATTGTTTCTAAGGCATTGGGAGTCCTAATTAGGTATGTACAATCCAAACATAGAGCATTATATTACAGCTAAGAGAGTCTTTAAATTCCATTATAGAACTTAAGAAGATTTCTATTTGCTATCATGGAGGACCTACTTTTACTAGGACAATAGATAAAAAAGGATTTTTTCATGCAAATTATGGAGATGATGTGGATAGAGGAAGATTTATCAATGATTGTGTTTAATCTATTTTGTGGTGTTGTGAATATCATGAGAAAGAGACAAGTTATGGTTGCTCTTATGACTACAAAATATGAGTATAAAGAAAATTCCCATGATTATAAGGAGGAAATTTGGCTTCAAAGATGTAGGAGTTTATGGTGAACTCCTCAACACCCCAGAATCACTTGTAAAACAATAATAAATTCCAAAAGAGAGAAGTGGCGAAAATATCATGCTATGATTATGGATGCAATATTTTACTAGATTGAATATATGATGTACATATGATGCCCCGCTTATAAAGGCAAGTTGTGAGATATGATGAGACAAGATCATGACATGTGCCTTAATCCTATACAATGAGACAACTACCTCAATAAATATTAGACGTCTTAAGACACAAGAATTAAATTCCAAAAAATAAGATAATATCTAGTGGCAACTAACTCTATCTAGAAAGATTCCTGCATATGACCTAAGTGGACTTAACATGTAAATAGGACCTAGATAGGTAAAACACCTATTTACACCAACACCCCCCTTAAGTACAACTTAGGGAGTATGATTATCCAAATGACACAAGGATGGGTCTTGGCTATAATGCCATGTTAGGTACCCATGTACAAATGAGAATGCAATTTATCACAAACAGAGAAAAGAAGAAAACCCAATGGGATAAAAATCCTCCCCAAAAGAGATAAAAGATACAATAATGTCTTCATGAAGAATGAGAGGATAAAAACCCATTCGAGGTACCATTTAGCCCCTCCTCAATGAGATAACCTATTGAAAAGAAACACTCGAAGCATATTGATAGAGTAACACTAAAATCTTAATCAAGGAAAGAAAAAGAAAGATAATTTTGATGCTAGAAACATTAGAAACTCTTGATTGTGGAGCAACCTTGGAATCATGTAAAGCAACACTAGTCCTGATGCCAAGGAACATTGGAAAAATTGCGATATGGAGTGACGCTAGAATCTGAATGAAACAACAGGATATAAAACATTGTTATATAATTGAAATGAAGTGCAAAGATCAAAATTACACCTTCCCAAGTGACAATATGTCCAAGTGATCAACCATAATGTGAATACACAGAAATTTGAATAAAAGATACCTAGGGCTGAACTAGAAAAAGTGCATGGATGACATGATAAAGCTCCTCAATGCCTTTCCAATGGTACTTGAGAATCATGAAAATTAGTGGTCATGGAAAAAATTTATGAGCTCAAGAGCCAAAAATGAAGATTTGGCTTCAAACAGTAATATATTCCTCCAAATATAACTTTTTTGGAAAATAACCTACACCACTGTAAAATTGATGAAGCTAGCTTTTCAATGATATCTCATTTTTGAAAAAAAACTTGCTGGATTGCAAGTTATGGAATTTAAAAATTCTTGATTCAGGCATAAGGGGACAAAATTTGGGCCCTTGGGCTTTAGCCCTCATGCACCCATGGGGATGGTTGACATAAAAATTGTTTTAAAAAAATTCCACTCAACGATAGTGGCAAAGTGACAAATCCTACATGACGCAGGTGGTGTGGCAACGAGCCAAAGGTCATTCCGTCCAAGGAAAAATCCCATGTTTGCTATAGTGGGACTGTGGGTTTAATAAACCCTAGCTAGGTGCTAAACATCAATGAAAACTTTAAAGCCAAAGTATTTAATTAATAAAATACTATGATTTCATATTGATGGATGTGAATGGTATGATGTGATGCAGACGTGACAAAGGCATATGTAGACCGACCAGTATCACTGACGCTAAGGAATCATGTAGAGAATATGTCATCGACACTTCAGAATATTCGCCTAATTAGGACTAACAACTACCTATCGCACTATATGGATTTTGTACTATACAAATTTTTGCAACGAAAGTCTAAAGAAAAATTCGGATGCCCCTCGAAAGAAGTGTCAAAATTTGACAATTTGATAGTCAATTCTTAGGTTCTCGGGACTTTTGAACATAATTATAGTATAGGGTTAGATTTTCCCAAAGTTCCCCAAAAATTTAGCTACCTTCAAGATCTAGCAACTATAACCCTCAACTTGAAACCCTTGCAGATCAGTCAAAACATAATGAAATTTGATGAAATGAAAGGCAAACCTAACTTTCTCTAATTCCCTAGGTTCAACCACAAGGTCCTTAAAACTCCCACTCACACCCAACAATTTTTTCACACCACTATTGGTCCCTCAAATATGGGAAGAATTCTGCAACACTAAAGCTTTGATACCATGTAGGATTTTATGGTGAACTCAACACCCAAGCATCACCTACAAGACAATAATAACTTCCACAAGAGAGAAATGGTGGAAATATCATGCTATGATTATGGCTGCAATATTACTAGATTGAATATATAATGTACATATGATGCCTTACTTATAAAGGTAATTTGTGAGATAGGATTAGACAAGATCATGATATTTTTCTTAATCATGTACAATGAGATAACTACCTCAACAAATATTAAATGACTTAGGACACAAGCATTAAATGCCAAAAGATAAGATAAGATCTAGTGACATAACACTATCTAGAAAGATTCCCTTCTAGGACCTAGGTGGAATTAACATGTAAATAGGACCTAGATAGGTAAAAAAGCCTATTTACACCAAAAAAATATTGTGCTTAAATGTTGGCTAAGATAGGCAATAGTGTCAATTTATTATGATAGATTGATATTAGCTTGGTCAAGAACCCAAATTTTTACTCATAGATAAAGTACATTGATGTGCAATACCATTTTATTTGTGATATGATGGAGAATAAGAGGATTTAAATCAAGATGGTGAAAACTTAAAAAAAAAAATTAGGTTCATTAACTAAAATAATGAGCATAAAGAAGTACAACAATTACATGTTGAGTATGGACATTTCTACCCCTAAATAAAATAGTATATTTTGACATATCTCTTTATGTTAATTCATAATGTATACAAGTGAGAAATTATTTGGTCTAGGAATTATATACATAGCCACTTGTAAGTTGTATTATGACATGTGTAAGACCATTGATAGAGGGAATCATATAGGAGACTATAAGGAACATCTTTGAACAACTAAATATAACCATTTATATGAGGGTTGTAAGAGTAATTAGTGCTCCAATGTGGAGTTCTTGGGAATTACTAATGACCCCTTATTTTGAGTAGTCTATATACTTTATGGAAAATTTCATATCATGTTTGAAGGAGTTACTCTTGGAGAGGAGTGCATAGGTCTAAAGTTGACTATATATATATATATATATATATGAGGGTTGGGATGAACATTTCATGATAATTTTATTCTAGGGACATGTTACATATTGATTCTAGAAGATAGAGTTGAAGAGATTCATCAACACTAAAACTCATTGTATTATAAGCTTCTTCTTTGAATAATATAATTTCAATGTGCTATTGTTAGGATTTTCTTAAATGGGTTTTATAAGATACAATTTGTGTTATATGTTGTTATGTTGCTAATATTTTGCTATACCCTGTACTTATTTACATTGTTTCCCTCATATGATTAGTGCAGTTTCCTTTTAATAGGTTGGGAATTGACAAATGAGATCTGATAATGACTAGGGGTGACATATACCAATATTAGTGAAAGAACATAGAGTGAAAAGTGTGAAGTGTGAAATCTTTTACTCCACAATTACAACTAATCTCATACTACTAATTTTTCAAAGGAGTTTCCTATAATATCATTACATGTATTGTAAAGGAAACATTTAATATACACTAACTACCAATAGGAGAAATAAAAATGAATAGTTTGAACATTTGGAGTATGCATATATCATCTAGATAATGTAAAATATAAAATAAAGATATTCTTCTACAAACATCATGAATAAATCTTAATAATGAATTAGCCAAGAAAGCAACAAAAAGTAATTATTTTCAAGGCAAGCAACAAACTTTGACGATCTTCTAGAAAGTACACAATCATATTCAATAAATCTAGAGCTAATGTAGATCATCACATAGATTAGAGTAGATTTTGATGTTATTTGTAAGCTTGGAATATGATTTATTACACATAGTATGATTATGATGCATCAATTATACTTTTAATTAGTATAAATAGACTCAAGTTTTGTAGTATGATCTTTTTACAATTCTCTTTTCAATAACATCAAATTTAGTATTTTTCTTTTGTGTAAATTGTTAACCCAACCTTGCCTTGTCTTTGTCTTGATTGAGGAATGTAAAAATAAAAGCATAGAATATAAAAAGAATTGGGGTAAAAAGGACATCTCAAATTAAAAACAAAAAAAATAATTTTGTTCTTAGAAGTGTGACAAGTGTGTATAATTTTTGTACATCCAGAGAAAAAACCTTCAAGTATAACAATTAGACTATCCTATAAATGAAATTGAGTATCACCAAAGTTATTTTCATTTGAGTATCACCAAAGTTATTAAAAATGTTTTCATATTTACATATATAATGTACCTAATAATTTGTATCATACATATACAATTTTAATTTACATATTATATTATTTGAAGTAAATATAAAATATATAAAAATAATTTGTAGCTTCTTTCCATTAAAGCAAAAGCAATAAAAAACTATGCAAGCTTTTGACTCAAACTTCATAACTATTCTAAAAAAAGAATAAAAGAAAGAGTAAATACTCCACATTGAATAAAGCTAGTGATACATCCACAATAAATGAATTAAGAATGGATTCCAAAATTGTCTAAAGTTGGATTCCTCTAAAGTTGAGAGACTATGCCTAAATGTAATATGATTGAAAAAGTCCTCCTTTTTCTAAGGGAGTGTAAAAATAAAAACATGTAATATAAAAAGAATTGAGGTAAAAAGGACATCTCAAATTAAAAACAAAAAAATAATTTTGTTCTTAGGAGTGTGACAAGTGTGTACAATTTTTGTACATCCAGAGAAAAAACCTTCAAGTATAACAATTAGACTATCCTATAAATGAAATTGAGTATTTTCATATTTACATATATAATGTACCTAATAATTTGTATCATACTGATAAAATTTTAATTTACATATTATATTATTTGAAGTAAATATTAAATATATAAAAATAATTTGTAGCTTCAAAAGCAATAAAAAACTATGCAAGCTTTTGACTCAAACTTCATAACTATTCTAAAAAAAGAGTAAAAGAAAAAGTAAATACTCCACATTGAATAAAGCTAGTGATACATCCACAATAAATGAATTAAGAATGGATTCCAAAATTGTCTAAAATTGGATTCCTCTAAAGTTGAGAGACTATGCCTAAATGTAATATGATTGAAATATTCATCCTTTTTCTAAGGGACTGTAAAAGGGGCCAAAATGCTAGTATAGTAACCCTTTGTAAGAATGAATTTAGGCCTAGGTTGCATGATCAAATCCATTGGTCAAGACGGCTTTTGAAGAGGGGAATTTTTTATTAGTTTTCTACAATGGAAGTGATGGAACACAATAGAATTTTATTATTAGATATCATTCACTCTCATCTATTAAATTATTTATTGTATATTATATTTTTATTATTTGTACATATTAGATATATTAGAAGTGGTATTAGAGTCAATTGAGATTTTGTTAATGTTCATGGAGATGTATGGATTGAGTTAATTTGTATTTAGTAAATGAAAGAATATTATTTTAGTTAATGATTTTTTTTGGGTTATTGTAGATACCATGGATTACTTTAAAATATCGAGATGGTATGGTAACTGGTAAATTCTAATTAATATTTTTGTACATTACCATTAAATTAAGAAATAGTTTCCTGATGCAAATCAAGTTGTGCAAGTTTTATCAAACTGACACAATTTGCAATCAACCACTAAATTGAATTGACAATTTTATTTGGCAAACAAAATCAATTTTAATTCACATAATGTATCAATGGCCATTCAAATAATAGTATTCATATCCAAATTCACATTAGATAAATGAGTGCAAAAATTCAAATTTTATTCATCCAAATAATTATTGTAGAAATATGTCATTTACAATCTTTGTTACTAAAACTTCATACACTTCCTTCTTTTATGATTTACTCCTATCTGTAAGTCCTTGTAAGTCCTTGTCTGCAATCATGCTTGGCTTTGTTCTTTTTTAAAAAAAAATTCTACTCCATATGCAATTGCCCACTCTATATTTATTATAAATTTCACTCTTTCCAAAATTTATTTCTTCCCTATGTTTTTTCCTCTTCCTCTATCACATTTTCTATATTCTCCACCCTACCATATGCCACACTCTACCTTTTTCCTAAAATATTTCTTTTAAAATTCTATTTAATTTCTTCCTTTGTAAACTCCATGATCTTTCCAAAATAACATGACATGCATCCATTGGCATCATATCACACAATATTTCATCTTTATAATTAACAATTTGAAAGCTTACCAAACATTACTCATTCACCAACAAGTAACACTCCTTTTGCAATCATGAAACTCGGTAAGGGTTGGGATGTTTGGTTCTCTTCAACTTCAATTTATCCACCATCTCTTTAGAGACTATGGTATCGATGCTACAACTGTCCATAATGACCTTGCAACAATTTCCATCTACCTTGCACCGTGTTCTAAATAAATTTCTCCTTTGGATTCATTCTTATTTCTCCTTTTTTAGATTCAACAAAAATCTTCAAAACATCAATAACTCCCCTTCTTCAGGATCCTCTCCATGGTTTTGTGAATCCATACCTTCATTTTCAACTTGTACCATATGAGTTTTCACCTCTTTTCCTTTACCATTACCCTGTTGTATTTGTGGACATTCATATGCCCTATGCCCCAACTCTCCACATTGAAAGCACATACCACCAAAACCTTTTCCTCTACCTCTTCCAGAATATCCTCTACCACAAGAATAATCTCCTCTTCCTCTAGAAGAGTCTCCTCTTTCTTTTCTTTCTTGTGTGTGTGCATAAGACATGTTTGCCTCCTCTTGCTTGTTTTGGTAACCTCTATCACTCCTAGGCTGTTCTTTTTCACATGAAAACTTTCCCTTACCTCGAGAGATATTTTATTGCCTTCTATTCAATTTTTCTTCCACCTTCAAAGCATATTGATATGCCTCCTCTAGACTATGTATATTCATCAAACTTATTTCATCTTGGATGGATATGCACATACCATTCAAATATCTTGTAACTTGTTCAATATCATCATCTACATGACCAACTCTTATGCTTAATTGATAAAACTCTCCAGTGTACTCCTCAACACTACTCTCATTTTGCTTCAAATTTTGAAGTTTCCAAAAGAAATTTACATGATAGTTAGTTGGTAAGAATTTTTATTTTATTTTTATCACCATTCAATTCCATGATTTTATCTTCTCCTTTCCTCTCCATTTCCTATCTGTCTGCAAGTGATCCCACGACAAGGATGCAATTCCTTTCAACTTGATGCATACATATTTAACCTCCTGGTTTTTATGTGTTATCATATTCAAAATATTTTTCTATTTCGGTAATCCAATCCAATAGTTTCTCTACATTTAGTCCTCCTTTATAATTTGGTGGATCGAATTGAGGTTTAGAATTTATTCTTGTAATAGCTTTGATGAATCTCTCTTCTCCCAGATCAAGCCCTAGCTGATTCACTTCATTAGATCCTTCTACAATATGCTCTTCTTCTTCATCCTCTTCTTCATCCTCTACATTGATTCCTCTTCTTTGATCCATCTCCATTGCATTCCAATCATGCAATGATACCCTTCATTGCCTCCATTGTACAATTTCTTATTATTTTTGCAATCTCAGGCTCCACACCTCTAGGTCTTCTACCTCGACGACCCCGTCCTCTGTAAGCCATGTTGTCTACCTTTAGCAATTTTGTAGGTTCATTTCCCAACACAATCAAGCCTTCCCTTGATTAAAATTAATGCAAATTGAATTGTGCTACAAGTTTTATCAAACTGGCACAATTCGTAGCCAACCACTAAATTGAATTGACAATTTTATTTGACGAAAAAAATCAATTTGAATTCACATAATATATAAATGATCATTTAAATAATAACATTCATATCCAAATTCACATTAGATAAATGAGTGAAACATTTGAAATTTTATTCATCCAAATAATTATTTTAGAAATTTGTTATTTACAATCTTTATTACTGGAACTTTATACGCTTCCTTCTTTTCTCATTTATTCTTATTTTTAACTCCTCATCTGCAATCATGCTTGGCTTTGTTCTATTTTTAAAATTTGGTCCACTCCATATGTAATCACCCACTCTATATTTCTTGTAAATTTTAGTCTTTCCAAAATTTATTTCTTCCCCTACTTCATATGACCTTCCCCTCTATTTTTTCCCTCTTTCTCTCTATCATGTTTTCTATATTCTCTACCCTGCCTTATGCCACACTCTACCTTTTTCCTAGCATCTTTCTTTTAAAATTCTTTTGAATTTGT